>MDKH01186743.1:0-10763 GCA_005239495.1 Nicotiana undulata | reverse complement strand
AACTTCAATAACCCGTTGAAGGACTCTGACACGTTTGTAGTAAGAACTCCCCATCGTCTGCCATCATCCACATGCAAAGTCCACTTTTCAGGGTGGTGTCGCATTAGCCAACAATAGGCTGCCTCGTCTTCTTGCCTGATAGATTCCATATGCCTCCGGAATTTGTGTTGTTGGTGGTCCGTTGCTGCCATCCACATCAAATCATGCAGATCCTTGTTGGGATATGCCTTCTGGAAATTGGCCTTAAAGTGCCTCACACAGTAACGGTGGTATGCATAAGGCTCTTGCCATGCAGGCAAGTTCTCCACAGAACTTAATATACCACCGTGACGATCAGATATTAGAAATATACCCAAACGCTGTTTGACAACGTGCTCTTTCAAGTGGTTCAAAAAAAGCGTCCACGTCTCTGTGCTTTCATTGGCACAAACAGCAAAAGCTAGAGGAAATATCTGTCCGTTAGCATCCACTGCCACGGCTATCAAAAGCTTGATATCGTACTTTCCATAGACATGAGTTCCGTCTATGGATATTACGGGCCGGCAATGCGAAAAACCATCAATTGCTGGCTTAAACGCCCAGAACACGTAATTGAATATGTATTCTGGTGTTCCCGGACTCCGCTCAAGCTTCCATTCAACAACCGTCACGGGGTTAAAGTGCTGCAGTGCGGCCATGTACTTTGGTAGAGCTGCAAATGACTTATCCCATTTAGCGTAGACAATTTCAAATGCTCGTTTACGCCCAAGAAATGCCTTTATTTTGGTAATGGTATGGACGTATTCCTGGCGGACTGATGTAATGCACTCTTTGATTTTATACCTTATGGACGCTTCGAGATGTGGAATAACTACAAGAGAAATCAAGTCAATATCCAAGTTTAAGTGATTCCCGTTGAATGTGTCCATTTCGCATGTGTGGGTGGGAATGTATTTACCCACTTTCCACATACCTGTCTTCTTCTTGGTCGCACGCAACATCCAATTACATGGCCAAAACCACTTGCGACAAACAACCTTGTATACAACCGGACTTGACTCCCATACCTGCATCTCACGACACTCTTTTACGTTGTGCATTTTACAAGCCCTGCTTACGCGCGCTTTATCAGGGAAAAATATCCCCTTTGCAAGCACCGTTGGTATAGACTCATCCCACATTGCTGCCCGGATTTTATCAAAATCCCTTGTGAGAGCTTCCACATCCGGCACGCTTGGCAAGTTATCAGTGTAAGGAATCTCCCTTGAATGAAACGGCACTTCGGACTCATACACTCTTTGTCTAGGGGGGATTCTCTCCAAATCAGGTCCTTCTGCTACATCCTCATCATCACCATCCTCACAAGGAAAGGGTGTCTCATCTCCAGATTCATCGGCATTGTTGTCGTAATCACTGTTATGTTCCTCACTCTGTGCATCAGCCAGATCCTGATGTAATACGTCATTTTCGGACAATTGAGTGAGTACGGGTGGTTCAACTTGCTTGTTTTCACTGCACAACCAACAAAAATATAAGCTACTGAAATTAATAAATACTTTTCATATAGCTATATCGCTTGACTTACAAGTCGTAATGTGATAAAATTCCATGATGGACGTTTTCACTTAGGTGATGACTACCGGATGGCCACTTGTAAAATTCATATCCGACCGGTACCCCCTATTAAATATATGAGCGTTAATACAAATTCAATACACCAAAAATATACATAATTAACACAAATTAAAATTGAAGTTTACCACTCGTCTTGTGAATGTTGGAAAGCAGGATAGAAATTATTTTCTCCCTGCTCATTCGCCAGCGGTGATATGTTTAAATCAAGGAAAAGTCTTCCATCCGGAACCTGTCCGACAAAAACTGCTCCAGAATAACCACCCGATGACTGGGGGGTATCTCTATTACGCATAACCTCATTTTTTGGAGCGTCTTCGACCTTCACGTACATCTCCAACATTGTGATTATAAGAAATTCCCGGCATTCATCCGGAGTCCTCAGAAAATCACTCAAAGTTTCATCATCGTCGATGTTAAACTCCGAGTAAAAAGCAACCCCTTGCGGAGTGACGGAATACGGATATCTTCCGGTTACTTTAAGTATCACTGAACGTTTCCTCACACTCATTTTTTTGCATAACAACGATATTAATTTATCGTACTCCATTGTAAGTGGCAATTTAACATGACATTGAGCAGGTAAACTGTAACCCACAGAGTTATTCTCCATCACAACATCACCCCCCCCAATATAATGAAACTCTCATTCTACGCTCTTCAGACATAATGAAAAAATGCTGGAGAATTTAACAAGAATAAACGTTTGATTAAGAGTTTGAATTTTTTTGGAATGAAATACACTGAAATTGTAGCCTCTTCATATAGAAAATGGATAGCCCGGAATTTTTTTATTTATATATCGCGCCCAAACAGTGGGCGCTATACACTTTTGAATTATTGAAGGTAGTATAGCGCAAGGTATATGAGCGCTATACCTGACATGGCAGTTTTTACATATAGCGCCCGGTACTTGGGCGCTATATATAGTTTGATTTTTTTTTCTACTTATTTTCGTTCTTTCAGTCCAAAATAATAATATTTTTGTTCTCGACTCTATAATTAGATCGGGGAAAAAGAGAAAAGAATGGTCTATTGGGAATTTTTAACGTGAGTATAGAGCTTGCAACGCTCGTGCTAGCAAGAAATGATGGTCGTCACGTCGTGCGCAGGTGTGGGAATATTAAGAAGAGTTTTACCACAAAAAAATAAATCTATTTGAATTTATTAAATAAAATGATGTTACCTTTTCTTTCTATGATCATGAGTCATGTGCAGCTGACGTGACCTTATAGCCAGTTTGGCAGTTCAATTGGAGTAGAGAGTTTTGGACAAGTGAAGGTCACGTGAGTTTCGCATGTTCCCCAAAAGCAGTGAAAGAACCTCTCCATATGTTTTGAAGTCTGTCTCTAAGTTGTCTTCTTGGAATGCGCCAGACAGCTCCATCGCTAGATGTGGGCTCCAAAATGCCGGCCCCTTTAACCCTAATGGGCCACGCTGTCTCGGTTACATAGATTGTTCAAAAATTAGTTACGCATTTTTTGGTAATTTACGCAAGGAATTTTTATATACCTATACACTATTAAAAACTTTATTACTCTCCTTACTTAAGTTTTACTTTAATTACCTTCTATATACAAAATTATAATTATGTATATTTTTAGGATTTAAGGATAATTAATCAATTCCTACAATCACTCTCACTGATTCCCACGTTTCTCTCTCTATATCTCACTCCCCCACGTTTCTCTCTTCACATCCCACCCCCTCTCCCCCACGTATCTTGCACTAAGGGTGTCAATGGTTTGGTTCGATCAGTTATATTATAAAATTTATACCGTATTAATTTTCGGTTATTCTATTATGTATAACCAAAACTAGCTTTTTCGAAACCGTCCCAAGCATGTCGGTTTCTCTTCGGTATCAGTACGGTTCGGTTAATTTTAGGTAATTTTTTGAATATCATGTAAAATTCACAAGTAGAAGTAGAACGCAATAACATACATTCTTTTATAGGATTTAAAGCAGATGCATTATAAAATTACTATGTTTTGATATATTTGGGCTGTAAACCATGTTTTGTTTTAATCCCTTGGGGGCTATTTTCCTGATATTCTCACTACTTTGAAACTATAATTTTACACTCTGTCTTTCTTGTGAAATTATTGACACTCTTATTTGATAATATTACTATTTCTTGAAATGAAATACTATTTTGGGTCGAGAACCCCGTTTTATTCATGGCCCGAGTGGCATGTTGAGAGTGTCTGACTGAGTGAGGCCGAGGGCCAATGTTGTGAGGATGTTATGATATGAGAGAGGCCGAGTGCCTGAGAGTGATTTATGCCATGATGTGGCTTGTTTATAGCGCTTGGGCTGTAGGAGCCCCTCCGGAGTCTGTACACACCCCCAGTGTGCGTATGTACCTACTGAGTGCGAGTGCCGAGTGATGAGTGATTGGGAGGTATGAGTGACAGTGAGGTTGCCCGCGGCGCTGATACTGATTGATGGTGAGGTGCTGGAGAAAATTGTTACGAGTGATGATTATGGCCCGAGGGGCAGTTCTATGACGATATTTTACTGAGTTTTGACTATGATTCACTTCATTTTCAAACTGATATTACTGAGAAATATTGAAAAAATATACTTGTTTCAAAGGATTTTATGGAAACTGATTTTCGAACTTATGTATACTGTATTGAGACTTGACGTTTTACTGTTTTGTGATGGTGTTTTGTGCTGTGTGTTTCATATACTTCAGACTGTGATTTATTTTCATTACTACTGAGTTGGCGTACTCATCATTACTACCTGCACCCCTGTGTGCAGATCCAGGTACTGGTTCGGAGCAGTAGTCGTCCGAGCTCGTTGTCATCAGCGTTTGGGATTTCGAGGTAGCTTTCCAACGTCCGCAGCTTCTCCACTTCTCTTCTTCATATAGTACTTAGTATTTGATTCATAGACATTTATTATGATATTAGCAGAGTTAGTTTATTTCTTAGATGCTCGTGATCGGTTGACTCCAGTCTTGGGGTTTTGTTTAGACAGTAGATTATATTATAATTGCTTAAAAACCTAGAGAAAAATGTTAATTGCTTATTTTGCTGATTATTATTGATTTTCGAATTATTATAATAGAACAAATGTGTAGTAATGCGATGATTGGCTAGTCTAGTTCCACGATAGGCTCCATCACGACCTGTTAGGATTTGGGGTCGTGATATGGGGTGGCATGACACCCACTAAGATAATAATTTTTTATATATTTATGTTAAAATTTTCTTAAATTAGGTTAAATATCTGATCCTACCACCCGCAGTCGTAAATTAGACAAAGGTGACATGACCGGTAGATTCTTTTGAAAGCTTTTCTCGTATGTAAAATTCAAGTTGAAAATTATCTTGAACCTTGTCTGACTTTCTTTTTTTGTGTGTTTTTTATTTCTTTTTGTCCCAGCAATTTTCCGTTGCGGCTACCTCCCAATTTTCTATTTATCGTTTCATTACTTTTTGTATTTTTCTTTTCTTTGTTCTATAATTTATATGTGGTCTCTAACAAGAACTTCCAAAAAATAAGACTCCGAAATTATAAAATTTTATAAAATAAACATTCCTCCTAATTTCAAATTTATGACTTTTCTTCTTTCATATCCTAAAAATGTTAGTCTTAATGGGAATTTCGATTGAGATCAAATTTTTTTCATCTTTTTTATTATATCATAAAAATATGTGTTTTTCTATGGTTATTAAATATTATTTAAATTACTTTACTATTAAATTATGACAAAAAATTTCGTAAGCATTGCTTAAAAAATATGAGATTTATGATTTTAATTTTTGAATACTTGTAGTTTATTTAATTCTATACTTGTGGGGTATAATTTATCTATTGAAGATATTTTAAAATAAATTCTTATTCTTATTGATGATTCCCTTATTGAAGACGTTATCTTACTTGTGTAAATTTATTTTAATCTACAAAAAATATATATTTTTCTAGTTAAAATGTTGATTTTACTTGTGTTATTATAATAAAGGTATGATTCCTTATTTAAAATGATAATTACGTATATTTTTTAATATATGAAAAGTAATGTTTGTATATTAAAATTAAAATACATGTTAAGTTGACCCGAATAAACTCAACAAAATCGACTAAACATTCCTAACAAATTTCATATTAGTCATTATATATGGTATATATTAAAAAAATTAGGTCACCCGTCACCTTCAAATCCTAGATCCGCCTCTGGAAGTACATAAATAGCCCTCAAACTAGATGGTCTTAAATTTTTGTCTCCGCATGCAGAACTTCAAGTTTATCAAATGTTGCCCATCCCTTAACCCATGGACATCACTTTTGACTTTTGACCTTGAGCTCTGCCCATGGGCCAAGCGGAGGTCAAAAGTTAAACACCAGCCCAAAAAGTGTCATGTTTCTGCAAATTTTCACCTTTCCGCCAAACCATAACAAACTAAAGGTGTTTAACAGGCGGGCTGGACACAAAACACGTCAGCCCATTCGGTAACGTACCGGGTTGTTAACGGGCTGGAATTTTTCTGGTTATATTGGGCCCGTACGAGTTCGGACTTAACGGGCTTGGGCGGGTCGGGCTAATATTTTTTATATATAATTAAGTTATATTTTTCTTAGTCAATGTTATTGATAGTTAAGTGTTTGCAAACTTTTAAGGCTTAGAATTATAACTTAGAATTAAACTTTGAAGTTTAAAGATTTAAATTTGAATTTTAAAGATTTAAATTTTTAAATTTTTAAAATTGAAAATTAAAAATTGAAAGTAAGTGGCTACAAAAAATTATTTAATAAGACTAATAAGCAATCACAATATGTAAGTAACTTTGATATTTTTATTGAATAATATATAATACTTCAAATTAATTTGCAAGTTTTGTTTGATTTTTTTTTTAAATTTTTGAACTTGCAAATTAAAAGTTTACAACAATTATAAAAAAAGAAAAAGAAATAGTACATCACATGTTTTGCATCATTTTTGTAAGTTCTTCCATGTCAACATGTTCTTGGTTTCCGTCATTGGTTGAATCGGTACCATAAACCATTATATCTCCAATTCCTTGATCCTCCGCTTCATCTACCTCGTTATGCCCTTGATTTTGCCGTTATGATCTTATCCAATCTCTAAAGCACACTAGAATTTTTAAAGCGTTGCTGCCCATAAATGGTGGGTATCTCCTAGCTGCTGCCTTGCTTGGTTAAATGCGCTCTCTGATGTGACTGTTGCAATAGACACATTTAGCATGTCTCGATCCATGGCCGAAAGAAGAGGAAATTGATTTGAGTTGCTCCTCCACCAACCCAACGGTAGAAAATCCTTTGTGAGGGGCTCGAGTGACTTTTGCAAGTAGAATTGGAGTTCATCAATATTCCGGCTACTGATTTGTTGCTTCTCTGCTAGTGTAGACCAAATCAAATAATCTTGAACACCATCATCATCATCCAAAGTTGTTTCAGATGTTGAAGTATTACTTGAAGGAATATTTGCATCTACAACCGAAGAAGCATCAACAATGTTAGTATAATAATTATATAAAGTTTGTATATTTCTGTGTAGATCAGAAATACAAGTGTCAATATCAGGAGTTTCAGTTGGTCCAATATCCATATAAGTATATAAAACACTGATTAATTGGCGACACTTTATCATTTTGATAGCAGGGTTTAAAATAACACCAATTAGGTAAATAGGGGGAATTGGGTAAAAATATTTTTTAAACTTATCTAGCATAGATTCAACAACAGAAGTATATCATTCTTTCTTCTTCAAATTATGTAGTAAAAGAGAAATTTCAGCAATATGAACTAAACCATTTACGATAGTAGGATAATAAGCTCCATGTAGCCACATAATATTTTTGTAAAAATTGTACAATATCTTCAATGACATCCCAAGTTCTGGATGTTAACAAACAACTAGGATCGGTACAATGAGAATTAGCAACTTCAGTTATAGGCATTCTAAATTTATAACAACATCTTAGGAATAAATAAGTATAATTTCACCTAGTAACTATTTCTTCAGGCATGAGTCTTGGTTTTAGTCCATAAATTACACATTTTTCCTTAAATGCATTTAATCTAGCACTTCTATTATTTTCTTGAATTACACCAACAGCTCTACTAACTAAAGTGATTTCATCTCTAAATACTTCAAGGCCTCCCTTCACAATCAAGTTATAAATATGACATGCACATCTAACATGAAATATTTCAGGAAGTGGTGGGCGTAGATGCAATTTTAATATTGTAATAGCAGCATTGTTGTTAGAAGCATTATCAAATGACATACACAAATCGTTTTCTGCAAGATTATGAAATATAACAACTTCATGGATAGTATTACTTATAAATGCACCAGTATGACTTTGATCTTCATCATATTTAAAAAAAATAAAATGTTTTTGCATACAAAAATTATCATTTATCCAATGGCATGTAACGGTCAAATAATCATTTCCATTTACAGCACGACCAATATCAGAAGTAAGAGAAACTCTATAAGAAAGACTGGCGAACAAATAACGTATATATGTCTGATATTGTCCCTAAAGCCTAAAGATATCAGAACTACAAGCACTTATAGGAATATCTTTAAACAAAAGGTCATAAATTCTTTGAATATAAATAACAAGATGTCACGACCCAAATTTTCCTCCGTTGGGTACCGTGATGGCACCTAGTCTTAGGGACTAGGTAAGCCTAATATTTCACTAAGCAATAACAATAATAAAGAAAATGTAACAGTCTCGATATGGAATCTTGACAAAATTTATAATTTCCTAAAACCCGGTAAATACAAGTCATAAGTTCTACGAATTCTTTCTACAAAATCTAAATACAACTTTCTAGAAATGAATAAGTACAGTTGGAGATAAACTGGAAGGTGACTACGAAACCTACGAACGCAGCAGCAGGTTTACCTTGAGTCTCCTCATCAACGGTGATCCATGCAGCTACTAACGGTCAATACCTGGATCTGTGCAAACAAAAATGCACAGAAGAGTATTATGAGCACACCACAGCGGTGCCCGGTAAGTATCAAGACTAACCTCGGTGAAGTAGTGACGAGGACTAGTCAAGATCCCACTGGTCTAATAAGATAAGTCATAAATATGAAGATAATGGCTGAAACGTAATGTCTATCTAAAGATTTTCGCTGAAATAAACAGTAAGATAGAATAATACGGAAGAAAATTCAGCCAATACGATCTACGACAACAAAGTAGAAATACGCAAAGAGAACATAAGAAATGTCAAGCCAAAGTCGAAGTCACAACCCAATAAGCATTAACAGCCTATCACTATATCAATTTCTTCATATCAGGCTTAAACCAATAAACTCAATAGAGCTGGTCAAAACGTCGAGTGAAAACATTTAAATCGTGAGTTTAGATTTGAAGGTTTTGAAAATACAATCATTTCAGAAATAAGGAAAACTTCTTTGAAACATAATTTCTCTGAATGTATATTTATATCTTTTTAAAGAGGAATCTTTAAAGTATAGTTCCTTCAAAATACGTGGTGTTCATATATACTTTCCCAAATACTGCTTTTCCAAATATCATTTGTCAAATGTACTTTCCCAAATATGCTTTTCCAAATATCATTTGTCAAAATACACTTCCCCAAATACTGCCCTTTCAAATATCACTTTTCTGCAAGACAAATACTTTTCAAAATACACACACACACACACACACACACACATATATATATATATATATATATATATCTTTCACTCCAATCTCATCAATGATAACCTCACCGGAACTCAGTCCGTAACTCGGAATTTGTCATGCTGTGATGACCCAAAAGGTCATCCTAAGTAATTCCTGCTAAATCTGTGTTCCGAGGCCCCAAAAGTCTCCGTTAATCTCACCTCGATATGCGTGTACATCCCGAACATGTAGCCGGGAAGTCCTTATGTCGAAATTTGATGAAAATAGAATTTAATGATAATTAAATGAATAAAGTTGACTTTGGCAAACATTTTTGGTAAACAGACCCGTACGTGTGATTTGACGGTCCCGAAGGGTCCGTAGGAAAATATGGGACTTGGGCGTATGCCCGAAATTGAATTCCGAGGTCCCAAACATGAGAAACGAATTTTTAAAGAAAATTGTTTTCTGAAAATAATAAAGGATTTTGAAAATGAATTATTATGTGAAAACCGTGTTACCGGGCCCGTATTATGGTTTCGAAGCCGGAACAAGTTTATTATATGTTATGTGACTTATACGTGAAATTTGGTGTAAAACGGACTTGAAATGACGTGATTCAGATTAAAATCGGATAGGTTAAGCTTTATGAAGTTTTAAGAAATTTCTATGCGTTTTGTGGTTTAATTTGTTGATTTTGATGATTTAAAAGCTTGAATAAGTCCGTAGGATGTTTTGGGAGTCGTGTGTATTTTTGATTTTGAACCACGAGGGCTCGGGTGAGTTTCGGGTAGCTAACGGGGTGTAAATGAGTAAAAAATCTGGTGTTTTGGACTAGTTTCTGGTGTCTGGTGTGTGTCTCTATGCGATCGCATAAGCATAGCTGCGATCGCATAGTACTGCGCTGGGAGGGGGTCACTGATGCTCTATGGGATCGCAATGCCAGCTCCGCGATCGCATAGTGTACTAGGTAGGTCAGGGGTCTGGGGGTAGTTTGGTCAGTGCGGTCGCGATCCTTGCTCCACGATCGCATAGGGTGAGACTCCGCAGCTCAGCGATCGCATTACCTCTCCTGCGATCGCGTAGGGTCAGCCAGGTCCTTCTCTGCGATAGCAACCTCTCTTCCGCGATCGCAGAGAGCATTTTCGCCCAGTTAATTAAAAGGTCAAAAACAGAATACTTACACGGGATTTTCATATTTTCATCACTTTCTCCTTCCTCCAACCTCCATTGAAGACCCCAAGCCAATTCTTCCTCCATAGACTCTTGGGTAAGTGTTTCTAACATCGATTTCTTCCACTTTTCTTCCATAATCACTAGAATCTAGGCCTTAAATCCTAAAATCAAGTAATTAGGGGTTTGACGTAGAGTTAGGTTTTTGGGAAAATTGAGTGATTCAACCTCAATTTGGGGTCGAATTTTGAAAAACATTATATATTTAACTCGTGGGGTTATGGTGATTGAGTTTTGGTCCGAACCTCGAGTTTGGACCAAGCAGGCCCGGGGTCGAATTTTGGT
>MDKH01027968.1:0-12839 GCA_005239495.1 Nicotiana undulata | reverse complement strand
TATTAGTATTAATTTTAATTTTACCTTCAGCAAGGAGATCGTGAATAATCACTTGCAATTCCTAGACTTGGGTCAGACTTGCTATCTACCATCTTGTAGTCCAAAAACTTTGCAGCAACAAACTTCTTCAACCCGACATCTTCAGTTTTGTATTTCTTTTCAAGCGCACTCCACAGTTCTTTTGACGTTTCCACGCCACTGTATACGTTATACAAAGCATCCTCCAGTCCGCTTAGAATATAATTCTTGAACAAAAAATCTGAATGCTTCCACGCCTCAATGACGAAAAAGCGTCCAGTCTCTGGAGTTTCATCAGAATGCACAGGAAGATCTTCCTTGATGAAATTCTGGAGACTTAGAGTAGTCAAGTAGAAGAACATCTTCTGTTGCCAGCGCTTGAAATAAAGCCCGGAAAATTTTCCGGATTTCTTAGCCGGTGCCAATGCTGCCGGTATTGTTCGGCTTGTTGAGGCATTGGCAGTTACCATCGGAACAGCTTCGTTTCCGTTGTCATTCGTCATTTCTGTAAAAGAATGACACAAACGTTAAAATCACGTAGATTTTAATCTCCAAAAACCACAAAGGTTTTTACTTTCCAGAAACAGTGTATATAAAACAAATACAGAAAATATTAAAATTCCTTAAGCTTGTTAGATCTTTGTATTTGTAAAATAATTCTAGAAATAATAAAATAACATAAACAGTAATGTAAACGTAATGAAAAATTAATCCGAGCTGAATTCACAGTGTTTCCTTAAGGAATTTAATCCCCTCCTAGTACCCAAGGTTATGGATTATTTCCTCCCAGGATAGAACGAATTTCACACTGGTGTAGTGGTACTTCAAACCCCAGTGTTTCAGCGAACTCAAAGTTCGGTAGCAAATCACACTTACTTGCTTTCTTTGAAGATGAAAGTATGCAGAAAGAAGGAGAAGAACTCAGGACTTGTATTTATAGCCAAAATTGGGTGGACTTGTATTTATAGCCAAAGTTGGGCTGAAATCTGAAGAGGTGCAACTCTTCATAATGGCTGTTTTTGCAAAAACGCCCATAAAGTAAATGCCATGACATAATTGGCTATTTACTCAATAATAAAGAGGGAAAATTGAAAGGTAGTTAATTTTCTGTTACAAAACAGAAAACTAAATTCTGGATAACTGAAATGGTCCAAAAAATAATCTCTCGATCGATTGACCGAATCCGAGGCCGAGGCCGAGGCCGAGCCGAGCGAGCGACGACGACGACGACGACGGCGCGAGACTTGCTTTCTTCTCAACTCTTTATTAGCTAGAAGAAGAGCAATTGCTTATATACCCATCAAAAGTCTTTTCCTCTTCCTATGTGGGACAATTAAGGAGGGAAACTCAAATATTACTCAAATATTTCATTTTCCCCTCCATTTTCATTCACCCATTTTAAGCATTAATATATCATTAATTACTTAAAAAATCCCAACAAGAGTTTCATCCTTTACTGGTTAGCTAAACAAAGTCAATAATAATTATTTTCTTGTATTTAAACGCTTGTTTTTCACTTTTTATTCTATGGCACAAACATAATTCTTTATATAATATTTTTATGATCTAAACAAAAATTACTCTAATGAGGATTGTTCCTAGAATCATAGGGGAAAGGAATCACCATTTTGAACTAAAAAATCAACGCGATTGTTACTATTTCATTTTCTTCTTCCAAGTCATTGCACTGAGTTACTTACGGAATCTCAAATTTTGAGGTTGGGCCTCAGAGGCGGGGACAGAATTCGAACCGATGACTTAAGTAATGTTTTATTATACGATATCTTCGCCATGGATGATAGGATTCCTCCCGGAAGCGAAGGCATGAGCACTTGTCGATAGAGATGTCAATATGGGCGGGGTCGGGCTAGCCCAGCCCAGCCCACATGGGCTTTAGCAATTGACGGCTGGATGGGCTAGCCCACCATTTTGATGGGCCTTATAATGTGCCAGCCTGCCCCAGCCATATGTGGCCTGCGGGCCCCCACGGGCCGGCCTATCATTTTTTAAAATATGAGTTTATATTTAAGTTCTAAACTAAAGAAAGATAAATATTTAAAAGTTAAGAAAATCTTATTGAAAAATTTTCACAAAACTTAATAAGTAACTTTTTATATTGTTTTAATATATCACAATAAACACTAAAAAGGTAAAAGACAAGACTATATTTCATTCACTAAAAGTCAAAAGTCAAAACAATCTATTCAAGAGAACGTCCATGACGTTTATGGGATATCCAACACATCATCTTTGTCAAACACATTTAAATCCGCTTGTGAGAAGGTTGTCGTAACATCTTCACTTTCATCTACATCTACAATTTGTATCCAATTTTAATTAGTTAAATATTAAGAATAATTAAATTTTGAAAACTAATTAACGTTTTAAGACCTTGATCTTTTAATATGATGAGCTTAATAAACTTTAAGCTTGGGATACTCTTCTTGTTATTTTTTGTGTCATATACTTTTTATATTTTAAATATGTATTTTTATTAGGTCCACGGGCCGGCCCAGCTCAGCCTCACTCAAGCCTCACGGGCCACGGGCTTACTCGGGTCGGGCTTAAAAGCCTTGTTTTTAAATGAACTCCAAAAATTCTAGTCAAGCCCATATTGACGACTGTACTTGTCGGCTACCCGCACTCTGTAACCATAATAGGGCTCTGGACTTAAAATCACCCGCTTTTAGAAGTCTGGAAGGCGGGCCCTAAACTAGTCGGACTTGCTTGAATTGATAGGATTACCGGACTTCTCTGTCTATTCAATTGATTTTGTTGCAGACTCTTCCCCACGCCTATTTGTTCCCCCGCCCTTGTAGCTAAAGTCAAGCCTCTTCATTCATTCATGGCAATCGGTGTAGTAAGGAAGAAGTAAGCTCTAGCCTTGGTCTTAGTACGCGCACTCCGATCTATGGTTTTTCGATGATTTCGATCAGACAATGTGGAACACACGCGCATAGCGCGTGCCGAGAGACTAGTAAATTGAAACGGAGGGAGTAACTTCTTTTTTTGTAATTACCAGAATAGTTTGATCAAAGAATGTACTAGATCTGATTATGTCGTCCTTCAAAAAGCAATTAGAGTTTTCACGGTAAATAATCAGGCATTTTCCTATAACTACATGTATATTTCTACTACTTTGTTATGGCGTTGTGATCAGTCATCATTGAAAATGCATATTCTATTTGTGTTTATCAATGTTCCTTATTTTCAGAAAGAAAGACACCCAAAACTATATATTATCTGTTTCTAATGCCTATTTGATACTATAATTTCTTTGCTTGGCATTATTTTTCTCAAATGGATAAAATCTTAGTTGGAAAAAATTAGGAATCATTACACAAATTGCTGGTCATATTAATTGTTTACTTTTTCTAGCCATATAATATTATACATTGATTATATACACACAAACATTAATTATGCATATAATATACATTCACCGTCTAATTTTTCAAAAGAATATTGGGTTGTGTTTGAATAAAGGAAAACGCATTTCCACTTTCCATATCCTTCGAGAAGCGGAACTTCAGGAATGTTCCTTTTTCTGTAACTACTTTGGAATAAAGAAAGAATAAGAAAATAAACCTGGATTTATTGCAAAAGTGAAGAAACCTGCAATAAAGGATGGAAAAAGAAAGAATTATGAAATAAATCCCTTTAAATAAAAGTATTTTATTACCACAAAAAAACAAAGAGAGGAAATAAATCCAATTCCGTAACTGAAAGCTACTTACTTTAATTCATAAGCATCACAGACTTGTATAAAAACAGGACCTTAAGGTTCTGCATAATACACTTGGTTTTGCATCAATCTTGCTCTTTCTCATATTCTTTGAGCTCTTAGTTTCTTTGCTTATGGATTTTTTTTTTGCAGCAGCCATTGTTTGTTGCTCGTGCTATTGGTCCAGTCTTGTCTCCTTGATGAAGGAAGATGGCCCCTTTATTTCCACTACAGTTTCGGGGATAGCGACTCTTTATCATCAGCTCCTGATCAAATTACTACAATCCTCAATTTGTCTGCCATACACCTAACAAGGCACTTAGTACCTCGAATCTGGACTGAGTTTTGAAACTCCTTGCGCAACAATCATGCCTTTTTTCATCCTCAAGAATGCCATCCCACCACTGCCGCAGTCTCATGACCTATCTGTTGGTTTGAGATAGGAAGATTAGTGATCAAAGAGGAAATCAAAGAGAGAATTTTTTATATTTGTAAAGGATAGTTTTCATTCACTTTTCTTAATTTCACTTGATTTTTTTATGATACAAATGGCTAGAATACATGAGATATTTATAGTAAAACTCCTACATGTATCTAGTCTACTTCTCATGTGGACATGCTAATTATGTTCACATATGTTTACACATTACATAAATAAGTTCATACCCTAGTACATGTATGTAGCTACTAATCTAGTTCATGAACTAATGTAGACTAATGTGAACTAGTGTGGACAAATGGGGACAAGACAATACATTAATTTTAACACTCCCCCTTAATGTTTTGTTCTTGGACTCCCAAAAGCTCACGAAATTTGATGAACTTCTCCTTGAGTAGCCCCTTGGTAAAAATGTCCGCAACTTGATCCTCGGACTTGCAAAACTTTGGCTCGATCACTCCTTCTTCAACTTTTTCTCTGATGAAGTGATACTTCACTGCTATGTGCCTTGTTCTGCTGCTGTAAATTGGATTCTTTGCCATTGCTATGGTTGACTTGTTGTCACAAAACAACTTTGTTGGTGTTGTCTTGCTTTTCTCCAACTCTTCTAAAATTCTTCTAAGCCAGACTGCTTGAGAAGTTGCAATTGCTGCTGAAATATATTCAGCTTCTGCTGATGATTGTGCTACTGTTTCTTGCTTCTTTGATTGCCAAGAACATGCTCCTGATCCAAGTGAAAACACAAAACCAGATGTACTTTTCATGTCAACTTTTGAACCTGCCCAATCACTGTCACAAAATCCAATTAAGGTTAATTCTTCACCCTTGAAATATTTGATGCCATAAGCCAATGTTCCTTTAACGAAGAACTCGTTTGGCTGCTCCAAGGTGAATATGATTGGGACTTTGCATAAACCTTGACAACAAACTAGTAGCAAACATTATATCGGGCCTCGTAGACGTTAGATACATCAAACTACCAATGATACTTCTGTAAAGAGTGTTGTCCACTTTTTTTCCACCATCATTTTTCATCAGCTTCTCATTTGAAGCGAGTGGTGTTGGTACTGCTTTGCACCCTAACATATTAAACTTTTTAAGCATAGTTTCAGCATAACTTTTTAAGCATTGTACCATTGTAGGGGTACGTGTTTCAACCCGTACAAGGCCTTCTTGAGCTTGTTTCTTCTCCTTTAATCACAAAGCCATCAGGTTGATGAACATAAATTTCTTCTTCAAGTTCACCATTCAAAAAAACTGATTTCACATCAAGCTGAGATAATAACCAACCCTTTTGTGCTGCTAATGCAATAAGTGTCCGAATTGTATCTTTGCGGGACACCGGTGCAAAAGTTTCATGATAATCAACATCAGCATGTTGTGAATACCCTTTTGCAACCAATCTTGCTTTGTGCTTCATGATGGATCCATATGGATTATTTTTTATCTTGTAAATCCATTTTACTCCAACAACTTTTCGATTTACTGGCTTGTTTACCAACTCCAAAGTCTAATTTTTCTCAATCATTTGGAGCTATTCTTCCATTGCCTTCTTCCAAACTTCCTCTTTAACTGCTTCTTCAAAACTTGCTAGCTCAACCATGCTATAGTTGCATGAAGCATAAATGTCAGCAAGGTCCCTCATTTTAACCGGAGTACTTGTTGGACTCGAAGTGCTAGAGCTTGATTCGTTGCTTGAAGGTGAGGAAGGATCAGCTTCTGGAACTTCTTCCTCCTTATTTTCTTCTTCATTCTCAGCCACCACTATGTTTTTTGTAGCCTCGCTCTTTTTCCAATTCCAACTGGCTCCTTCATCAAACAACACATCTCTGCTTGTGATGACATTTTTCCTCTTCAAGCTATACATTCTATAGCCCTTTGATTTTGAGCTATAGCCAACAAAAATGCACTTCTCACTTGTTTCATCAAGCTTGCTCCTCTTTTCTTTCGAGATTTGAGCATAACAAATGCACCCAAAAACTCTCAAGTGCTTCACTGAAGGTTTCCTCTCGCTCTAAGCTTCCAAGGGGGTCTTATTTTGCACTGCCTTGGTCGGACACCTGTTTATCAAATATACTGTTGTATACACTGCTTCAGCCCAAAAAGTATTTGGCATTCCTTTCTCTTTCAACATAGTTTTTGCCATTTCAACAACAGTTTGCTTCTTTCTTTCGGATACACCATTTTGTTGTGGTGTGTACCCAACGGTTAGTTGTCTTTCAATGCCTTCATCCTCACAAAATTTCTCAAATTGTTTTGAGGTATATTCTTTACCTCGATCACTTCTTAGCACCTTTACATATTTTCCACTTTGTTTTTCCACAAGGCTCTTGAATTTTTTTAAAATGCCATACACCTCGGATTTTTGTTTCATAAAATAAACCCAAGTCATCTGTGTATAGTCATCAATGAACAAGATAAAATACTTGCTACCTCCAAGAGATGTGGTACTCATTGGACCGCACACATCGGTATGGACCAGCTCCAAAGCTTTGTTTGCTCTCCAAGCTCCGCCTTAAGGGAATGAGTTTCTATGGTGTTTTCTAGCACACCCTTCACAAACTCCATCCTTTTCTTCAATTTTTGGCAGCCCATATACCATTTCTTTTTCTTGCAATAATTTCATTCCATTAAAGTACAAGTGACCTAGCCTTTTGTTCCATAGCGAGGATTCATTTTTCACTTGTGCTTTCATGGCTACTTCTCCCCCATAATTGAAGGTTAATGAGAAGCTTCTTCCTTTTTCCATCATTGCCTTTGCCATCAATTTGTTTCCTCCTTTTTTTATCATAAATTGTGCAACAATTGTTTTCAAAATAGACATCATATCCATTTTCCACCAATTGTCCAACACTCAATAAATTTTGATCTAAATCTGGAACCAAAAGTACATTATGGATGAACTTTGTACCTTCCTTTGTTTGGACACGGATTGAGCCCTTTCCAATTGCTCGAACAGTGGCACCATTTCCCTTTTCACTTCGGCCTTCACTTTGTCATCCACACTTGTAAAAATACTTTTGTTCCGGACATATGATTGTTGCACCTGCTATCTAACAGCCAAATATTGTGATTTTTCTCTTTGGCCATTTGACAGCTTGCAAAGAACATGCCTTGCTCTCCTTTTTCTTCAGAGACTTTTGCTTGTTGTTGATTCTTGAATCTAAAATCCTTCTCCACATGACCAAACTTTTTGCAATGGTTGCATTGTGGCTTTCCTTGAAACCAACAATCCCTGTCAACGTGGTTGCTTCTTCTGCAAATTCCACATTTTTGTTTGGAGTTGTTTCCTCGTTGATTTCTTCCTCCTCCACGACCTGATTTGCCTCCTTTTGATGATTCTCCTTGTGATTTTTTGAACACGTTGAGCTTAGATTGTAAAGCACTCTCAATAGATTTTTCGGAGTGTCTAACAACCTTTGCTCGTGTGCTTGTAGTGATGCCATCAACTCACGGATGTTCAACTTTGTGATGTCCTTAGTCTCCTCAATAATAGAGACTATGGGATCATAATTTTCAGTCAAACTTATCAAGATATTTTCCACAATTTTCTTATCTTCAACGGCTTCTCCATACAATAGCATTTGATTTGCTATTTCAACAACTTTGAAGCAATATTCTTTTAAACTTCTCCATCTTTCATCTTCAAGTTTTCAAACTCACATCTTAGAGTTTGAAGCTTGATGTTTCGTACACGTGTATCTCCTTGAAATTCCTCACGTAGAGCCTCTCAAGCCTCATTTGATGTTGTGGCTCTCATGATTCTTGGAAAGATGGATTCACTCATTGCTTGTTGAATATAAGCAAGAGCTTTTGCATCTCTCCTTTTTGTCTCCTTTAGTGTTCTTGTTTCTGCATCTGTGAGTTCTGCTCCTTCTTATGGTTCATTATAACCATTTTGAACCAGTTCCAACAGATCTTGTGCTTGAAAAACTGTTTTAGTTTTCAAGTACCAAAAATCATAATTTTCTCCATTGAACATAGGAATGGATAGTTGAGTCACTCCTTGTCCATTAGTTAAAGCCATTGTTTAGCTTTTCTTAACGCCTAACTTTTTAATGGAACAGGCTCTGCTACCAATCTGTAGGTTTGAGGTAGGACGGTTAGTGATCAAAGAGGAAATCAAAGAGAGAATTTTTTATATTTGTGAAGGATAGTTTTCATTCACTTTTCTTAATTTCACTTTATTTTGTTTGATGATACAAATGGCTAGAATACATGGGGTATTTATAGTAAAACTCCTACATGCATGTAGTCTACTTCTCATGTGGACATACTAATTATGTTCACATAAGTTTACACATTACATAAATAAGTTCATACCCTAGTACATGTATGTGGTTACTAATCTAGTTCATGAACTAATGTGAACTAGTGTAGACTAATGTGAACTAGTGTGGACAAGACAATACATTAATTTTAACACTATCACCGATTGTCACCTTCATGAAGTTCTTCTACAAAGACTGCACCATTTTCATGACTGTGGCAGAAACAAGGTTCTTCAGAAAGCACTTATCTTTATGGATCAACTCGGCATCAATGACTACATGCAGGCGTTCTTACATGGAAAATCTATATGTGAAGTGTCAAGTGTCTCATCTTGTGCCTGAAGTGGTGGAAACTATTAAAAGTTCAGTTGCAAAGACTATTAAAAATTTATGGTATCTGAAATTCATCCTATGGGCTGCTTTCCTGGTTTTCGGACTCTGTGAGGGTGATCCAATTCGCAAAAACAGAAATATGTCACAGGGGACTGAATATGTTCTCGAATCTTCACGATAATCACCTTTATTCAGGAGCTGCTATTGAAATACCCTGAAGTCCATATCATATATGCTGATTACTACAAAGCATTCACATCTATTCCAAAAATCCATGGGCTTTCTGGGATTCAAAATGAAAACTTTGAAGAAGGCATGTTGTGGCTACGGCGACAGTCCATTCAAATTTGATATGCAGAAACAGTGTGGAGCACAAAGAGTTGTTGCATGTTCTGTTAGGGCTTCGGATGGATTTCAACTGACTCTTGAGGCATTGGAGAACCTGATGCATACGCTCTTCAATAAGAAATGATTTTTAGTCCCAAAATTCAAGTTTGGAGAAGAAACAACAAGATTCATTCACGAGTTAAGAGATACGTCTTTTGTTGTTAGGCATTTACTCCTCGCCAAAGCCAGTTCTCTGTATGCAATACAATAGCATTGGATTTTTTTCTCATCGGTTTAATTCGAAGACTCGGTTCTCATTGCTTCACATGTAAAGGGGAATGCCCTCTTAGCTTCTATAACAACTAGCAATTCATTTCACTCAAACTCAATAAAAGTATCCCGATTTAATTCAAACATTTTTCCAAGGTTTATTTATATGATTGTTATCTAGTTTATTTTGTTGTTACCTTTCAACCTCTATCTTAAGCGTGAGATTAAGAAAAAAGGTTAGCAACAGAAATAAGGATGTTACCATCAATTAACTTCATATTATATACTTAGATAAGTAAGATTCTTTTTCTTTTGTGACTTATCATCTATGATTTGATGCTAGAGAACTAAAGCAACCTTTTTGCCCAATTAACCTTTTGGCCTAGTTGAAGGTTCAAACATAAGCAGACCAGTTGAGTCTGGTCTACCTTTTGGTATCCGCAATTCACTTCACTTGGTAAAAAGAGAATTCAAGAATTAGGAGAAACACAGTTAATTCACCTTTCTGTCAGATTGAATCACTAGGATGGAGTTGGGGATTATGGGGAAGGTAAATAGAACCTAATCCATTTTGTTTGACCTAAAAAATAACATATGCCGCATGATATTAGCCATCTAGACATTTTGATGTTAACACAGATACAATAAAACAACAAGCACAAGATGTGCAAGGATAAAAAATTCCTACAACATCACAAATGCTCTAGGAGATGTTAATTATGCTATTCGGACGCAGAAAACTCGTGTACCCATTTCCGACAGAAAGAACTAGTAGCTTGCATCAATTTTGTAAGATTTTTCTTTATCAGTTCATAATTCAGTTCATTATGTACCATTGTCTTGTCATTTTGCAGTCTATCTGTTGAACCACCTTTCACTATCTTCTGGGAATCAGGAATAGATCCCACAAACTGCCTAATTATTTATATGCCGCCACATTACTAGGAGAGAAACATCATTTTTGAAAAGTCAAGGAACTTGAATACAGAGGACTTCAGAGAACAATCATATCTAAATCTTTCATACAACAAAGCACCCAAAGATCAATAAACATCGCAGTACCTTATGATAACAATTAGTCATACGAAAGAACCATATGTTATTCGAACCTTCATTGAAGTCCCTTTTTTTTCATCTTTGCCATAGGAAGACTCCTCCTTCAATGTCCTCGCTGAAAGGAAACACGCCATTCTTAAAGAAAGAAAAAAACTTGCTTATATACTGGACGGGAAAAAGCTAACTGAAAAGCATTGCACAGTAGCTTAGAACATAGATACTTTTCGACATGCTTGACTTAGAATAGGCGAATAGCTATGAATTAGTATTTCACAATTTCAGAGAGAAATCTCATAAAGGAATTTACCAACAATTTGGACGAGATTCCTTAACTTAAAGAGTATACAAGGACGGCGAAAAACCGTTGCACAAAAAGCAGCTCATGTGCAAGTAGATTTAACTATAATAGAATGAATCTACGAAATTTGTTGATTTTAAATAGCAAACAAGCAACTATAATCAACATTATTGCTTTGGTTAGTGGATTGGGTATTGCATAATGGGGGACAAAAGATAATCAATTTTAAAGTTAACCATTGCATTACATGCATCAATATGATTAATAGAAAACTAATTGAACAAAGATCATGGAGTCATATATGCTCCTGACGTAAGTAATATGAGTGATTTCCCAATAATATCATTATAAAAACTAAATAATTAAACTAGGGCATAATAATACGCCTACTGTCGTCAGCTAAATTTGGGGAAACAGGAAACAAAATAGATGAAAAAAAAAAAATTTGGACCATTTCTCGATTTGTGCGTGTCATCCTTGCGCAGGGGCCATGCTAATCTTCTCTGTATCGTTCCAATTTTATCGGATGTCCCCGAAGGGAGGAACTCCATTGTTTGAGCTCCGCAGTATAAACGCTGCAAATCTGCAGCTCTTGGTCGGTGTGGGACTATCTGGTTTGGGGCCTCGTTGGAATAGAACCGGAAAGGGTCTTGTTTGCTCGTTTTGGGTCCTAAAGTTTCGGAAACCAAAATTTTCACCCCTATTTTAAGAACGTTTATTTCAACATCACCCCCTTAAGTATTTCATTCACGTAATGAAGTTCCCTCTAAATTTCTGAAGATGTCAAAATTACCCTCCTTTTTGTACTATAATATCATAAAATTCGATTTTTGACAGTCTTTAAAGACTCAACACAAACAATTGGTTCATTCATTATCATTATAACAAAGTTCGATTAAACTCGATTTGATGCTTTGATCTATATTATTCTAATCTCTTGACATGTTATACCATGAGTTTTACCTTAGATAGCTCTCAATCAATTTTGTGTTTCTTGGGTGCACATAACAATTACTTGGTAATAAAATATCTATAATTACCAAATAAAATTATATTATGACACTGTCTAAACTGCTCTAATTTTTTGACGGTGTTATATCATTTTTAAGACCCTTTTAACTTAGGGCGAGCCAAAGGCCTGTCAGACAATTCGAGATTATCTGTAATATATTCTATTTAGCCCGGAATATTTAGGATCATGTCAATGTTTAAATAATATTAATAGAAATTACACTTTCAACACTATTTATCAAACAAATTAACTACTTATTATCGATTTTTATATTTTTACCTAAACTCAAAATTGCTAATTTATAAAATTCGTTTTAACTTTACTTATCAAATACTTTTCATCAATTAATCCAATTGAACTCTAAGAGAAATTTTCAAAAATTATATCTCAAAAAATAACTTTCGTCCTACCAAATACACCTTTTCACAGATACTTTGATATGACCAAAATCCTTTTCCAACACATGTTTATGATAAATAGCCCGTGGTGAAAACCTCGTGCTAAACACGAAACTTCGAACAACTTCCTGAGAGTTGTGCTGGACTCGTTCCTTTATACCAACAACCATTATCACTTCGAAGGAGAAAAAAAAGAATAAAAGCAATTCTTACAACTTAAATTAAGGAAACAATTAAAAGCCCGTTTGGATATACATAATTTTTGTTTTTTTCCAAAAAAAAAATAAAAATAATATTTGGTTATCAATATTTTATTATTTTTTTCAATTTCACTTGAAAATGTATTTTCACTAGTTTTTAATTTTATAAATTTACCTTATACTTTTAAAAGTTAAACAATAGCATGTTAAACAATAACATTTTCACTTGAAAATGTATGCGCATTTGCATTTTCTGTGTAGTGAAGTAAAATACAATATGATAACAGTTAAACAATAGCGTGTTTGATTGTCTATTTCAAGTAGGATAATTAAAATAATTTTAATATTTTTTATAAGTTATGGGGTAAATTATATTTCATAATATTACAAAAAAAGATATCAAAACATATTGTAAAAATTATAATCAAACATAACTGATCACGCTCAACTGTGTCTAATAAAAGACTAAGCGGGCGTTGCAAATATAATCCGG
>ML279276.1:0-16520 GCA_005239495.1 Nicotiana undulata | reverse complement strand
GGGGGGGGGGGGGGGGGGGTGTTTGGGTAGGTTAATTAATTAGGCAATAAAATCTGGGCCGTTGATCTCGTTTGATCAACAACTCAGATTGAATGGGGATTGGGCCGGGTTGGTTTAGGGTTTGGGTATGGGTATTTTAATTGGGTTAATGGGTTGGGTAATAAGTTCAAATGTGGTTAGATTTTAAATGAAGATAGGCTAGATATTAAATACCTAAATAAATAGAATAATTAATTAATTAAAAAGATGAATAATTATATAAAAATGAAATTAAGTTAAAATAAGTATAATTACAATAATTAGCCAATATAAAAATGTAAAGACATAAATTCGAGTTTTAAAGGTATAAAATGACTAATCAGGCTATAATTGCAAAATGATTGTAATTAAAATTAAATAAGACACAATTGACCAATTTATGCAATAATTGGATTTTAATAAATAACAATTGATTATAAATGAAATACCAAACTGGAAAGTATTTTGAAATTAATTTTAGAGCACGATTTATAAATTATAAAAATATACAATATTAAATAAATAGGGAAATAGTTTAGAAAAATATGGAAAAATAAGGAAAAAATACTCATCATTGCAAAGAGTGATTTTGAAAGCTTATATCCAAATTTGAAAATAATTTGAGGAAAAATTGGGTATCAACAGCTGCCCCTCTTTACTCGGGAAAGATGAAAGAGTTGTCGGGTAAAGATATGATGGCCAATTTTGACCGAGATGAAACTGCGGGATAGAATTCGGCCGCACCCTGGATTCTGAGCTGCCTACATATCCCTGGTTTTATAGGAATCAGGCTGTATGTAGTTCCGGAATGATCGGCAAAATATACCGGTGACGTCTCGCAAGAACGGACTCAAGGTGCGAAGTAGGGTAAAGTAGAAGATCTTACAGGGTTGTGTCGAAGAACTGGAGCGGTCCGCTCCTGCCTGGTTGGCTGTTCCGGCTGGATTACCTGCAAATAAAGAACAAGCGTATATTGTGCATAATATAAACATGATGCAAGTTCCTGTCGGAATATGAATGGTGTCTTTGGACCATTAAGATGATGTCCTTAGACCATGATGTCCTGGGCCATGACTCGCTTGGTGCGGGATTCACATGCTATGAAATGATGTTCTTGGTCCATGAGGATGGTGCCTTCGAACCATGATGCCTTTGAATAATGATATGCAAGTTGAATATGAGAGATCCGCAAGCTATGAAACGATGTTCTCGGGCCATGAGGATGGTGCCTCTGAACGATGACGCCTTTGGACAAGTTGGCGATATTTCAGCCCATGAAGAATGCATTAGTATGATGTTGACAAGACAGAGATTAGTCTTGCGATTTGCGAAAAGAAAGAGGGAAAAGCTTAGCCCGAAATAAAGCGTAAATAAATATCGTAATGAAAGGTGACTGCTTTGAAAAGGGAAGAAAGGAGCTCAGCGTAATGAAGCAAAATGCGGAGAGAGGTAGCGTGGAACCTCGGACGGCGGAATAATAGCCTTATGCAAGAAGCAAATGCATATGGAGGTAGAGCTTAACCTCGGAAGGCAGAATAATAGCCTTATTTCAAGAAGTAAATGCAGATGGAGGTAGAGCTTAACCTCGGAAGGCAGACCGATAGCCTTATGCAGATGCGAATGTAGATGGAGGTAGAGCTTAACCTCATGCAGGATGGAGAAATAGCTTAGTCTCGGAAGGCAGAAAGTATCCTTATTGCAAGAAGTAAATGCAGATGGAGGTAGAGCTTAACCTCGGATGGCAGATTGATAGCCTTATGCAGATGTGAATGCAGATGGAGGTAGAGCTTAACCTCATGCAGGATGGAGACAGAGCTTAGTCTCGGAAGGCAGAAAGTAGCCTTATGCAAAGATGCGAATGCAGATGGAGGTAGAGCTTAACCTCATGCAAGATGGAGACAGAGCTTAGTCTCGAGAGGCAGAAAGTAGCCTCATGCAATGCAGAAAATAAGTGATAATAAGAGTTCTTAGCTGATGATAAAGTGCGATGATACAACAGTTGTGAATGAAGCATCTTTTGCAATGATGATATTAGCAAACGTTGGCATGTGTAATGAATTCGAGAGTGTATCCTTGAGAAGCACGCGTCTTATGGGGGTAGCGGGATGTCTTGGGCTTTTGCCGTATCTGTGCCTGCATCCAAAGAAAAATCGTGAGTTCTGTAGAGGGAAGGGTTAGTTCGTATCTCTGCTGGCTCGGATCGGCCTATTTGCTTGATGATGATGACTTTGTTTGTACCACAGGGGTAGCGTTGCTAAAAGAAACTATTTTTTTTGAAATAAATATGCATGGTTTTATAAAATATGATATAACATATAGAAAAAAATAGTTTTCTTTGAATGAACCGACGACCACGACGCGGTTCAAGACATTTCAACCTCTCTTGCTGCGGAGATTTGAGGGTCCTCCTCAATATTTTCCCCAGTTTGATGGGTGAAGGCTTCTGGCTGAACTGGTGCGGTGCTTGGCTGAATTTGCTTCGGAATTTTGAGGTTCCTCCTCAAAATTCTGCACCAGTTTCCATTCGTGGGGGAAATGAAATATTTATTAAAATATGACTGAACCCATAGGGCTGCCTACGTATCCCTTCTTAAACGGGAATCAGGTCAGGCGTAGTTCAATTACAACATTGATAGAAGCATAATGATTACACATAGTAGCGCTTGACTGCATCTGAGTTGATTGGTTTAGGCCAAATTTCTCCATCCATTTCTGCCAGTATGAGTGCTCCTCCTGTTAGCACTCGGTGAACCATGTACGGGCCTTGCCAATTGGGAGAGAATTTCCCCTTGGCTTCATCTTGATGAGGAAAGATTTTCTTCAACACCAGCTGCTCCGGTGTGAATCGTCTTGGTTTGACTTTCTTGTTGAAGGCTCAGGTCATTCTGTTTTGATATAGATGACCATGACAAACCGCGTTCATTCTCTTTCCGTCTATGAGGGACAATTTCTCATAGCGGCTTCTTACCCATTCTACGTCGCTGAGCTTAGCTTCTTGTATGATTCTCAAAGATGGAACTTCGACTTCAGCAGGAATGACGGCTTCTGTGCCGTATACCAACATGTAAGGAGTTGCCTCGGTTGATGTGCGAACCGTGGTGCGATACCCCAACAGAGCGAATGACAGCTTCTCATGCCACTGCTTGTGCTTCTCTATCATCTTTCTCAGTATCTTCTTGATGTTTTTGTTGGCAGCCTCAACGGCTCTGTTCATTTGAGGTCTGTATGCTGTGGAATGTTTGTGCTTGGTTTTGAAAGTTTCACACATTACTTTCATCAAATTACTATTGAGATTGAAACCATTATCGGTGATGATTGACTCTGGAACGCCAAACCGACAAACAATGCGGTCGCGGACAAAGTCGGCCACGACCTTCTTAGTAACTGTTTTGTAAGATGCTGCTTCGACCCATTTGGTGAAATAGTCAATGTCAACCAGAATGAACCTGTGTCCATTGGAGGCTACATGCTCGATTGGTCCAATAACATCCATGCCCCAAGCGGCGAACGTCCAGGGTGAACTTGTTGCATTAAGCTCACTGGGAGGTACCTTTATCATATCCCCATGTATCTGACATCGATGGCATTTGCGAACATACTTGATGCAATTTGCTTCCATGGTCATCCAGAAATAACCAGCCCGAAGTATCTTCTTTGCTAGAACAAACCCGTTCATATGAGGACCGCATATACCAGCATGTATTTCCTCCAATAACTTCGTTGCTTCCTTTTCTTCGACACATCTTAGCAAACCCAGATCGGGAGTCCTCCTATATAGGATTCCTCCGCTGTGAAAGAAGTTGTTTGATAACCTTCGAAGAGTGCGCTTTTGAGTGGCGTTTGCAAGTTCTGGGTACTCTCCCTCTGCCAAGTACTCCTTAATGTCATGAAACCAAGGCTTTCCATCTGCTTCTTCTTCAACATGGGCGCAGTAGGCCGGCTGATTGTGAATCCCCACCGGGATAGGATCAATTAAGTTCTTGTCTGGATGCTAGATCATAGATGACAAGGTGGCCAGTGCGTCGGCGAACTCATTCTGGATTCTGGGGACGTGCCGGAATTCTATATTTGTGAACCTCTTTCTCAATTCCTGTACACGATGTAGATATGGAAATATTTTGGAATTCTTGGTCGCCCATTCTCCTCGGACTTGGTGTATCAATAAGTCTGAATCACCAATCGCTAATAATTCCTGAACATTCATGTCGATGGCCAAGTTGAGCCCTAGGATGCACGCCTCATATTCAGCCATGTTGTTGGTGCAGGGGAACCTGAGTTTGGAGGATACCAGGTAATGCTGACCAGTTTCTGAAATTAAGACTGCTCCAATACCCACGCCTTTGAAGTTTGCGGCCCCATCAAAGAACATCCTCCAACCGTCGTAGGATTCTGCAATGTCCTCTCTTACGAATGATACTTCCTCGTTGGGGATATACTTTTTCAATGGTTCGTATTCTCCGTCCACAGGATTCTCAGCAAGATGATCGGCTAATGCTTGTCCCTTGACTGCCTTATGAGTTACGTAAATGATGTCGAACTCACTTAACATGATCTGTCATTTAGCTAGCTTGCCAGTGGGCATAGGTTTCTGAAAGATGTACTTGAGCGGATCCATCCTTGATATGAGGTACGTTGTGTAGGCATAGAAATAATGCCTCAGCTTCTGTGAGACCCAAGTCAAAGAACAACAGGTGCGCTCTAATAGAGAATACCGGGCCTCATACGGAGTGAACTTCTTGCTGAGGTAGTAAAATGCTTGCTCCTTCCTTCCTGTTTCATCATGTTGCCCGAGAACACAACCGAAAGCTCCATCTAATACAGTCAGATAGAGTAATAGGGGTTTACCCGGCTCTGGGGGTACCAAGACTGGTGGTGTTGAGAGGTACTCTTTGATTCTGTCGAAGGCTTTTTGACAATCTTCAGTCCATTTGGTGGCAGCAACCTTTCTTAGCATTTTGAAGATTGGTTCACAAATGACGGTAGACTGGGCTATGAACCAGTTGATATAATTCAGCCTTCCTAGAAAGCTCATAACATCCCTTTTGTTCTTTGGTGGTGGAAATTCTTGAATAGCTTTGTCCTTTGATGGATCTAGCTCTATCCCTCGACGACTGACAATAAACACTAGCAGCTTGCCAACAGGAACCCCGAACGCACACTTTGCGGGGTTAAGTTTCAGATTGTATTTCCTTAACCTGTTGAAGAACTTTCTCAAATCTTCCATGTGATCAGCAGCTTTCTTTGATTTGATGATGACGTCATCCACATATACCTCGATTTCCTTGTGAATCATATCATGAAATATAGTAGTCATGGCTCTCATGTAAGTGGCCCCTACATTCTTCAGACCGAATGGCATCATTTTGTAGCAATACACTCCCCATGGCGTAATGAATGCCGTTTTCTCAGCATCTTCCTCGTCCATCCAAAGTTGATGGTAACCAGCAAAATAATCTACAAAGGATTGCAGCTCGTGCTTGGCACAATTGTCAATTAAGATGTGTATGTTTGGCAGGGGTAAGTCATCTTTCGGACTGGCCCGGTTGAGATCCCGGTAGTCGACGAAGACTCTGACCTTCCCATCTTTCTTTGGTACGGGCACAATGTTGGCTAACCAGGTAGGATATTCGATCACTCGGAGAACCCCGACGTTGATCTGCTTGGTGACCTCTTCTTTGATTTTCAAGCTCATGTCTGGCTTGAATTTCCTGAGCTTTTGCTTCACTGGTGGGCATGTTGGATTGGTTGGCAGTTTCTGGGCCATAATAGATGTACTGAGGCCAGTCATGTCATCATATGACCAAGCGAATATGTCCTCATATTCCCTTAAGAATTTCGTAAATTCCTCCTTTTCTGACGGCGACAAATGAATGCTGATGCGGGTTTCTTTGGCGTTCTCTGCGTTTCCCAGGTTGACGACCTCAGTCTCGTCCAAGTTAGACTTAGGTATATTCTCACAGTTCTCAACTTCTTTAATAATATCCTCAGGCATATCATCCTCGTCTGACTCGGAATCCATTTGTTGCGTTGCCTCGTTGCAGGTCACAGTCGTCGGTTCATCAAGATAAGTAATAGTAATGCTGTATAAAGTAAAGTAACGGGGAGGAAAACAGTAACAAATAAATATGAGTAAATGTAAGATTTATAAAGAAATTGGAAATGCTTTGATAAATTGAGTAATTGTTTGAACATAAGAGCTCTTTTCTTGCAGAAATTAAAAATGCGAAAAAGAAGGAAATGCATTAAATAAATAAACTGTAAATAATGTTTGTTTTATTAGCCTTGCTACCCCGAGGCTCGACGGGCTTTGGTTGTCCTGACAGACCAATTGTCGAGATGTGATCCCTTACTCATGACTTGTATGGAAGGGCCTCCCTTCCCCTCCTCTTCAAAAATGACACAACAGTCCATATCCTCATCATCTAGAAATAAATCCCTTATCGCTGCTAGCGCTTCTTCCTTGTCTGTACCATATATGATGTTAGCCGGCTGGAAAGTCTGCTATATGCGGGGTATGGGCTGCTCCAATGGGTAGTAGGGGCCGCGCCATGGTGGTGACCAGTCCCTGAACTCCTTCCAAGTGTACTCGTACCCTAGACCAAAGGTAGTACCATGCTTTTTGAGTGTTATCGGCTTTGTTATTCCTTGAAGATGCTTACCAAGCCCTTTACCCGGCTCATACCCTTGCCAGTTCAGTATGCTTTCGGTCTTACTGCCCCACCACTTGTCTTTGTCAATGGCGTTAACACGATCTATGTTATGATAGATTTCTCTGCCCAACTTTCTCCTTCCATCGATGACCGAAAAGGTCTGGCGATCGTAGATATGGTTGCTACCGTCGCCATGAATGATTACCTCTTGATGATTCCATTCAAACTTCACAGCTTGATGCAGGGTTGATGCCACGGCCCCAGCCACGTGGATCCAAGGTCGTCCCAATAGTAAGTTGTAGGATGCAGGCATATCTATCACTTGGAAATCTACATCGAACCAAGTTGGTCCTGTTACACCCCATATTTTCGTACGTGAAAGTACGGCATAAGTGAAGTGATGAAAGCACGAAAATGAGATCTTACATCCCGCATTTTTTCGTACGTTAAAGTTTCATCGTAAGTTAATCGACGTAAGTTCAGGAATGAGATTATTTTTAGATTATGAGCATTTTATGCTATTTTAAACAAGTAATGAATAAATTCGTGAAGGTGAGAGGGTAAGCAAATCGAAGAAATGAATTTTGTCGAAGTTTGACATTTTGGAATAAAATACGACCCGAGCTAAAATACCCGATATTTATGAAGTAGTGCCATACAAGGTACCACATGGACAAGATAGTGAGGTGCATAAGGTGTGTTAAAAATAAGTAGTATTATAAGTAATTTGAAATAATTCTTATTAGAATAATTAGGTAATTATTAATTTTTAGTGAGATATTAACTAGTTAATTAATCATAATTTGGATAAGTTTAAAGAGGTATAACGTGTCAGCCCCTTCCTTTCAAAGTAATGACTCTTAAAGTCTTGTAACAAGGTGGCACAATTCAAGAGAATTGTGGCCTAAGTCATCACCCTATTAAAGAATATGTATAAGCTTGCTAAGGCTATGGATTATGCCCATTTTCTTTCTTCACATACTTATCCAATTATTAAAGAAAAGTCACATATCATTTTAGTAAAAGAAAACCATTATAAGTCTTAAGGAACTTGAATATCACACCTCCATTCTTAAAGACGTAAGATTTCAAGGATTTTGCAAGAATGGAAATAGTTGTACGTTTCTGCATGGTGGATTTGGCGAGGAAAATACTCCTAGCAATGTTGAGTATTTTGATGAGATTTTGCGTGTGAAAGCTTTACAGCAACGGCAAGGACTTTAGCAATTATAAAGGAGTACAATGCAATCTTTCTCAAGAATATCATAAGGATTTTTCCCTACTTCGATCGAGCGTTACATGTTTTTCGCAAAGATGTGTATTAGAGGGATTGTTAAGAGAACCAACTCAGGTATGTTAAGGCTAATCCTTTCTTTAATTTTGGCATGATCTCGTAATTACAAAAATTTAATAACGAGGCATAAAGAAAAATTCATATCTCGGAATTTACGTATATTTTCCTAGTCTTGTAAATATGTTTCCGATAATAGTGTATATGTTCCATGGATCTCATATGAGCAGACTTTCTCAAAGGGTATCTTATACCAATGTCATAGGATGTTGTTCCATGGATATCATATGAGCAGAAATTATCAAAGGTTAGCTTATACCAATATAGCAAAGTGTCATATTTTTCTCATACATGAGTCCCATAACAAATTTGAACAAAACTCTTAGATAATTTATTCAAAAGACATAAAAGTTCCAATGTATTCACGTTCCATTAATTGATTCTCTCTATATTGTGTCATCTTTTACTTTGCACAAACAGACTAATGGAAAATGAAAAACTACTCAATCAATAGTGATAATATTCTCTATATCAGGACTTCATATTTAATTAAGTATTTCCTTATTCCAGTCAAGAGAGCAGAGAGTTTATATATACAGTATTAAAGTATTTTCATTACTATCGAGCTATAATCGATGGGCAGGCCCCTATTGGGCAACCTCTGATCAGATGGTAAGTTATATACCGAACCTACTGTGGCCGAGCGCCTATGAGCGAGCCCAGTTGGTCGAGATACAGAGCCTAGTATGGCCGAGCGCCTATGAGCGAGCCTACTACGGTAGAGCAGTTATATAGTTATATATACATATTTACCAAGCCTTATAGGGCCAGACAACTATTTTACTTATTATATTGAGAGAATTGAGTCAGTCAGGTAGGCATATCATCAGAATATCTTTGACTTCCAGCTACCTGCTTATTATATTATCAGCTCAGTTTCAGTTTTCAGTATACTGCCTTGCATACTCGGTACATTATTCGTACTGACGTCCCTTTTGCTTGGGGACGTTGTGTTTCATGCCCGCAGATCCTGATAGACAGGTCGAGAGCCCTCCAAGTAGGCTATCAGCTCAGCGGAAGATGTTGGTGCGCTCCATTTGCTCCGGAGTTGCTTATTTGGTCAGTATAATTAGGACATGTATTAATTGGTATGGCGGGACTCAGTCCCGGCCTTTATGATACTTATGTGCTCTTAGAGGCTTGTAGACAGATGTCATGTATACAAATACTTGTATGGCCTTTTTGGCCTATGTTTAGAGTTTATAAATGATTATGTCGGCCTATTAGGCCCGTATGTCACGGGTATATGATTATGTAATAAGAAAGATACGTTACGTTGGTACTCGGTTGAGTAAGATACCGGGTGCCCGTCGCGGCTCATTAGTTTGGGCCGTGACAGGTCCCATCTGTAAGCATAAGGTAATTTCTCCCATGGTGGACCTTTGCGAACCGTCGAAGGCCTTTACGTTGATCTCTCCGTAGACTCTTGCCCAATCTCTTGAGTGTGACTAGCAGATAGATGTTGAGGCTGGAACCCCCATCAACTAGGATGCTTGTGATGAAATGATCCTCACATTGCACCGTGATGGGTAATGCTCTATTATGCCCTAGCCCCTCGGGTGGTAACTCATCTTCATGGAAAGTGATCTTGTGACTCTCCAGTATTTGGCCGCCCATATTGGCCATTTCCCCACTAGTGATATTGTCTGGTACGTATGCTTCACTCAACACTCTTAGCAACGCACTCCTGTGAGTTTCAGAGTTTTGTAACAGGGAGAGGATGGATATCTGAGCTGGCGTTTTGTTCAACTGGTCGAGGACTTAGTACTCCTTAGCTTGTATCTTTCTCCACTGATCATCATAACCTGTTTCAATGATAGGGGGACGATTTTTTGCCTCCTTGCTAGACTCGGACAAATGCTCAAGGGTATAAAATCTGCCAGTTCTCGTCATACCCTGTGCAGCGATGGCTTCTTCAGACTTGCCTTTACCTTTCCTCCTTGCTTCAACGGTATAGTCCCATGGAATGACGTCTGAATAAAAGGATGTCGTTGTTGTCATCGCCACCAGAATAGGTGTGGTCATTCTTGTCCCTGCCATAGTATATGTTATAGATGGCCGGACTGCAACTTCGAACGATCGCACAAACTCGACTTCGATCGGCCCTGGGGCTTTTCCCTTGGCGGGTGGCCTTGATTCAAACTCAAGTGGAATGGACATGTTTACCTCAACTTCCTCAGATGGCTGCATCTGGACTATGATCGGATTAAGAGTAATTGCAGGCTTCTTCGGATCACCCTCTATAATCAACCCAATCGATCCCTCGGGATCCCAGTCATCATCAACCTCAATCATGTGGACACCACCCTTATGGTCGGGCAGCGGATTATTGCGAACATTAGGAGCAGGTTCTTTGGCTATAATGATCTTGTTATCTATGAGGGTCTGTATCTTGTCTTTCAAGGAACGACATTCCTCGATGGTGTGTCCCTTCATGGCGGAGTGGTAAGCACATGTTTTGTTTGGGTTGACCCACTGAGATGGGTTCTCAAGGATGACAACGGGGATGGGTGTGACATAACCGATGGTTTTGAGAATTTCATATAATTGGTCAATGGTTTCAGCTATGGCAGTATATTGTTTTTGGTGAACGACGGTCGAAATTTGGGCGAGGTCTTGGGAAGTTTTGGCGAGCAAGTGGTGATTGGTAGTGAGAGAGTTGGGAATTTTAGGCATTATAAACGGAAGCTAGTTGGGAGTATCTGGGCGAGGTAGGATGATATGTGGGTGGTGGAGCTTGGTAGGCGGGTGAGGCTGTCTGGTATTGAGGTGAAGGTGCTTGGTAACTTGGAGCTGGTTGGTATGTGAAGGAAGGTGCGGGGTATACTTGATATTTGGGAGGGGACTTGGCTTGCTGTGCCACCATCACGGCTCCTACATCCCTTTTCTTGGACACACCACCGGATTGTAGAGCTTTGTTGGTAGCCTTTAAGGCTTCAAAGTTAGTAACCATACCGTTTTTGATGCCTTCCTCGATTCGTTCTCCCAACTTGATGATATGAGAAAACTTGTGTCCTTCGACCATCATCAGCCGCTCATAGTACTGAGGATCCTGAGCGCGCACGAAGAATTTCTTCATTTGCTCTTCTTCCAAGGCTGGCCTGACCTTGGCGGCCTCTGACCTCCATCGAGTAGCATACTCGCAAAAAGTCTCAGTTGGTTTCTTCTTCAAGTTCTGGATGTAGACACATCTGGTGCATTCTCCGTATTGAATTTGAATCTATCCATGAAGTCCGTAGCCATATTTACCCAACTAATCCATTTCTTTGGATCCTGATTGATGTACCAAGATAGTGCATCACCTTTCAAACTCCTCATGAAAAGTTTCATGCGGATCCTTTCATCTTTTCCCACGCCAACCAATTTGTCGCAGTAAGTCCTCAGATGGACTCTTGGGTCACCAGTACCATCGAACATCTCGAACTTAGGAGGTTTGTACCCCTCGGGCAGTTCAACATCGGGCTGTATGCAAAGGTCCTCATAATTCAGTCCTTCAACCCCTTTAACCCCTTCGACGCCCTGAACTCGATTGGTCAATTTCTTGAGTTCCTCGGCCAGATTCCTGATGAGCTTGTCCTTTTCGTCAGATTCATATGTATGTGGTGTGGAGTGAGCTACAGTTTCCACATAAATGGGGTTGTCATAAGCCTTGAAGTGGTCTCTCGTCTGATCTTGAGGAGGTGGAGTGTTGTAGTTGCGTGGTGCTGGTGGAACGGGATCTTTGGGGTGATTGGGTTGTTTCGGGATGCTTTGGGGTAAAGTAGGGTTCAGATTATTTGGGAAGTGAACGTCTGGAACGTTGAGGGAGAATGATAAGTGGGCCAAATTCTTGACTTGGTCAAGTTCGTCTTGGAACTTCAGCAGCTTCTTCTCTAGTGGAGACATACCCTCGTGCAGAACCTGAATACCCTGACCATCAATGATCTCAACCTGTTCATCCCTGTTGTCTTTTCTAGTACCGCTTGCATATGCCATTTTAGTTTTATCCTTGCTTTTTCCTTTGGGAGGACTAGGAGGAGGAGGGCCCCTTGATCTGGTGCAATAAGCTGTTGATGCCAGAGTGCATGAACTAACCTTTGGGGAAGGGGAATAACTAACATAAGGTAGTGAAGTTAGTGAAGGTATAAAGAATATTGCGGTAATTTAAACATGTAATGAGAAAATGTAAAACGCATCCTAAGTTGGGGAACCTCTTTATGCCCGAGGTAGGCCTAGCGACAAATTAATTTGGAGAACTTGAAATGCTAAATGCCTCATTTTATTGATGATAAAAATGGACGAATCCAAAAACAATACAAAAACAATAAGCAAGAAGTAAAAATCACTAATGGTCATCGACCTTATTACATTGGTAAAGCGGAAAAGAAAATCCTATCTAATTGGGTCCCAGAAAGACCTTCTCCAAGCTTGGCCGTCTTGTCATATTTTAGATCATGTTGAGTCTGGGGACTTCGTGCCTCGTTTCTGCAAATTAAACAGATTAGGCCCTTACCCCCACCAAACTCAACTATTTAACATCAATAATTAGCATGAGCATTTAAGTTCTCCAAATAAATGCACATAACGTGAAGGCGTCCTTTTGGGTTCCAGGGAAAACCAATGGACTTTGGACAAGGCTATCTTAAAAGCTATTGTGCGGACAACACGTTATCCTGGCTAGGTTTGACCATGGTGCATGCAACATACAATAGAGTAAGGTTTCTATTGGGGTTTTAGACTGGTACCCTTGAGCGGACAACTCAAGGGGAAGGCACGGAACTGTCGACTGCACCACTGATCGACTAGTTTTACCACAAATACGCCTTTTCGAATTTAGGGGGTAATAATATTGGAATAGCTCAACCACTCATTGTAAGCGTTGCTATAGGATTTGTTTGGCACGAGTGGAATATGAATGCGGAGCATGGTATGTAGTAATTAAAACAAGTAGGCATGTATTTTCACGTTTGAGGAAAACGGTAAAGAAAGAAAATACAACAGTTATAATAAAAGCAGTTACAAAGAAAACATGAAGATATGTCAGTTACGTTTAGGTGAAATAAATACTTGTGAAAACTAAACAGTTAATGGCATATAACGGGGAATAGAAAAAGGAGAAGCATGAAAATTAAAGATCCAAATTCACAAAGCAAATTGTAATGGTATAAGCCTAGGGAAGTCATCCCCATCAGGGTCGCCATGCTGTCGCGCCCCCTTTTTCGATCGCACGGGTTAGGTACGGAGAGATCGGGTTTATGACATTCTGGACAACTCCTTAAAGGAAGAGGTTTAAGGAAGAGTCGCCACCTAACGATTTTTATGTTGCGTTAGGGCACCTAGAGTTGATAACGCATGAACTAGTTCGCGTTACCAGAGATTGGGTAAGAGCTTGAAATTATCCCAAGGGGAAGGTATTAGGCACCCCTCAAGATCCAAAACTGTGGGTCCCGACCAATTAGTTTCTTGAATTTGGACGATGATCAAGTAACAAGTAAGGCTCACATATGAGGGGATTTAAAACAAGTATGAAAATCTTTAGAGGTTTGGAGAAAGTATAAAATAAGCACTTGAAAAGAAACTGTCCTAGGTTTAAAGTAATACGGATCACTTCAATGCAATACCCGGTATATCACACCTCGAGGAGGCGGCTACACGTGGTATCAACGCACCAGTCATCATATCCGCATTCTACCCTTCCCACTCCGTAAGGTTATTTAAAGCGCATGTGTTGGCCACGAAAGCTTATTGCGTGCCATTACCCGTCCCATCCTATGAGTCCTGGAGGGTGTTAGGACTACTAATCCTACAATGTGAGTGCTAGGCTGAAACCTTAGGTTTAAAGGACCAAATACTAAGCGACATTCATAACAAGTAAGACTTCACATATGAAGGAACACATAGGGGCAAATAAAGGCTCATAGATCCCTCCACAGGTAGACATATAATTGGCACGTCTCAAACACACTTAAAGTCTCAATGATAGGAGTTTAAAACAGGAGTTTTGAGTAAAACAGTAAATCCAGAAGAATCTGATTTGGAATACACTTAACGAAGACAAAGGATTTAATTGGGATTGAGTGATTCAAAATAGCTGATTTTCAGAAATATAGCGATTAGAGATAATGGTAAAGAAAAAAGTACAGTGATTAAGGTTTTCAAGAAAAGCATAGAGAAAATCATTGGAATCCATTTTTTGAAGTAAAATAGTGATAAGCGACCAGAATACAATCGCTAAGGGCAGCAGTAAACTTAGAAATAGACAACGATTAAAAGCCTTCAGTGAACATAGATTAAAGCATGAGTTTGAAATGATTTTAAAGGATAATTAAATACAGTAGCTCAACATAGAGTAGTAGCTATTAGTTTTCACGAAACTGTAGCAAAGGAGTAGTAAGATGGTATCAAAACATAGTGACTCGAAATGGCACGATTTTGAACAGAATGAGGCATTTTGAAAACCCAGTAGTTTAAACATAATAGTACAAAATGAGTGAGTCCTAGAGGAAGAAAATATACAATTTTAAGACTTTTTTTTGGAAGTAGAGCAAAATGACTTCAGTGAGGTAAAAGAAGAAGGCAAGCATAGAGAAGTAAAATGTTTAAGGGGACTGGTCTGACTTAAACCTAATTAATTAATATCAATATGCATTAGGCCTAAAGTTTGCCTAAGCGTCGCCTATATTGCCTAATTATATCAAAGGGTGAACATGCATATTTAAGTCTGATTTTAAGGAGATATATACTTGCAGAAACGTTTCAAATAAATTAACCATATTTTTACGGTATTATTAGATTAAGCAGGCTAGTTAAACATTTTAACGATTGCAACTCAAACGAGTGAAAGATCTTAAGCAGCAGAATATCTAATGCACGTAGGAGTTCTTAAAACATGGTTTCTAGGATGAAAATGCAGCAATGACTTTGTGACAGTTGATGTTGCTTGTTTATTAACTGATCAGAATCATGAAATAAGCATAATAACATGCTAAAAGTGAAAGTCCTAAAACACGATTTCTAATATGTGAAATGCATGTCCTATGCATGTTATATAATGCACAAATAAGTAAGTAAGGTCCTATAAGCATGTTTTCTACCCCTTACCTAAGCTAGGCATGGATAACCCCCATATTCACTATCCAGCCCCGATCATTCGTTTATAAACTATTACATACCATAATAAATGAATTACAATAAGGAAGAAAGGAAAATAAGAAGTTATTCTATAGGGAGCCTTCAATCAGGCCCAATCTTCCAGACTCACCCCTCTCAATTCCACAGCCTTACATCAACCTGGGTGCGGCAAAGCTCCCAAAGGCCTGAGTGAGGGCCCTGGCCAATACCAACACCCAGCAAATGCCCATGGTTAAACAAGTGCAGTGTAGAGTACCCTTACCTCAGTGTCTCAAGGTTCAGAGGGAACTCATGGTCCCTAAGCGATGCACACACTGATGGGGAGTGGAACCTAAAGGTCTAGGAATCGTGTGAAGTTCTAAAAGAGGTTAAGCAAGGGATATTTTGAAATTACTTATATACTAATAGAAGAAAATAATTTTGAAATAGGGAGTAACAACACTAATCACAAATCAGTAGAGTTCCAAGCAAATACACACAAACAGGGAAAAGGGATTCAGGGGATAAGCAATAGGGCAGTGTATACTCAGTTCAAAAATCACAGGTTCACCACATAGATTAGGGGTAACATGTGATTGGTTTTGAATAAAGGAAGCAACAACAACTAGTCATAAAACAATTACAAGCAGGGATAGGGGTTGGGGACAAGTAACGGGGGCAGTAGGTAATCAGTTTAAAAATCACAGGTTCACCACATAGATTAGGGGGTAACCTTCATGGAAATAACAATCATCATACAACTACCAAAAGAACCACAGAAGGGAGGCTAGACAGATGAAAAGAAGACACACAAATATGCTAAACATGCAAAGAGAAAAGAGACAGTAACCACATAGTCAAATGNCAGCACCCAGCAAATGCCCATGGTTAAACAAGTGCAGTGTAGAGTACCCTTACCTCAGTGTCTCAAGGTTCAGAGGGAACTCATGGTCCCTAAGCGATGCACACACTGATGGGGAGTGGAACCTAAAGGTCTAGGAATCGTGTGAAGTTCTAAAAGAGGTTAAGCAAGGGATATTTTGAAATTACTTATATACTAATAGAAGAAAATAATTTTGAAATAGGGAGTAACAACACTAATCACAAATCAGTAGAGTTCCAAGCAAATACACACAAACAGGGAAAAGGGATTCAGGGGATAAGCAATAGGGCAGTGTATACTCAGTTCAAAAATCACAGGTTCACCACATAGATTAGGGGTAACATGTGATTGGTTTTGAATAAAGGAAGCAACAACAACTAGTCATAAAACAATTACAAGCAGGGATAGGGGTTGGGGACAAGTAACGGGGGCAGTAGGTAATCAGTTTAAAAATCACAGGTTCACCACATAGATTAGGGGGTAACCTTCATGGAAATAACAATCATCATACAACTACCAAAAGAACCAC
>ML279271.1:0-14700 GCA_005239495.1 Nicotiana undulata | reverse complement strand
AATTCTACACCGGACATCAAAGAATTATTCTGAACACACTCCTAAGTCCCAAATCACCTAAAAGCTATCCGAGCCGTAAAATCTGTATTTTAAGGTCGTTTACCAATAAGTCAACTCTCAGTTGACTTTCCCATTTTAAGGCTATTTTTAAAGACTAAGTGACTGAATTCTCATTTAACCATTCCGATTTCAAGCTTATCAACTCTAACACATCAATAATAGAATAATCGGTATTTGATAAGTCAATAACAGCAATTATAATGCAGGTTTTACGTAACGACTGACCGGGTCGTTACATTCTCCCCCACTTGCAAACATGTTCTTTGTTAACTCTAGTTAGCATGTTCCTGGTACTTGCATTGAGTATGAAATCTGTTATGAGCTTCATTAAAATAATTCTTGCTTGAGTTCTGTGATGCACTTAAGATTTTTTTTGTTGACTCAACTTGGCTATGTCTATTTAATCAATTCCTATTTTCTCAATTTTGGTCTTTATCTTCTGTCCATCAAACTCTTTGAACCCTGCTCTTAATCAATGCTGCCTAAATCCTGTCCTTTGGCCTTCCTAGTGTGAGCATTACTCGGGGTTCATTAGAGAACCTTGTGAACTCTGACACACTAGGACTTGGTCCTTAATCTTTTCTTGGAACTGTTTTGGTTAACCACCCTAGTGTGAGCACTGCCATGGGTTCTTGAATCCCTTGGGAACTCTGGCACACTAGGGTCTTGGTTCTATATGCTCAAATTTGTCCTGTACTCACTGGGTGAATCACCTGGCTTCTTGTGTCTATGAGCCTATAACTTTGGGACTGCTTGTGAAGTGTGAGAATGAAGGATTGGCCTAGCTAGGTGTATCATTGGTCCTGCTGTAGGCTCCCTATAGTTATACTTGTTATGTAATTTACTATATTCATTATGGGTCTGTAATAACTATTGTTATAACATCCTAGGGTATTAGTAAAATGGTAAAGGGTTCTTATTTTTACATTCATACTCACTGGGTAGAAATCCTGCCTATATGATTATATTGTACTGTTGAAATTGTATGCTTGAAATCCTGCCTATAGGATTATATTGTGTTACCGAATTGTATGCTAGAAATCCTGCATGTAGGTTTTATGTACTATGTTGTTGAAATCGTGTACTAGAAATCATGCCTATAGGATGTAAAATCAGTTTAAGTGCTAGAAATCATGCCTATAGGATGTAAAATCAGTTTAATTGCTAGAAACCATGCCTATAGGCTTAAATCAATTCAATTGTAGAAACCATGCCTATAGGGTTTAAAATCAGTTTTAGTTATCGTCCTATTAAGAGTATGTAATAATGTGCTATTTATCATCACTAGAAACCATGCATATAGGATTAGATTATCTAATTCTGAATATGCTTCTGTGATTACCATTGTCAATTACTACGCGAATCACCTAGACAACGTGCCTATAGGATTAAACAAATAATTCTTGATATTTTCCTATATCCTGCCATTATTCACTTATGCCTACAGCACCTAGATACCATGTCAATAAGTTTAATCATATTGTTATAAAATCAATAGACAAATTTATTTAGGCTCTAACAATCGCATTAAGAAACTGATTTCATATATGACTGCATGTTTGTTAGTTTAACATCACATAGATATCCTGCTTATAGGGTTCTGCAATTAATAAACCTGCTAAGGTCAATCAGTTGCGTGCATTTGTTGTTTATATGTGGAGGCTAATTTGAGCCGAATACTTGTCTTTATTTGAAAGTCCTAACTAATTTTGTATGTCGCTTAGTATTTTCAATTTTGAGCAACTTAGGTCGAGTCTAGAATCATCCTAAATAGAGGTCCCAATGCCTCCAGGACCATAGGTAAGGGACGGCTAGTGCACACATAGGACACGAGTTAGAATTAACTAGAGCGCTTTAGGTAAAGAAACTCAAAGAGAGTAATCGAGCAGCAGGAGATGATAGTATGTGTCCGCTGAATAATATGAGTAACACCCCTGTCTTGAGGGAGTTACGAAGTATTATTTATGTTGCACCGGGTGATCCTATAGGATAAAAAACTTAGGGCCCTCTATCTTATTAAATAATTCCTTCGCTTTCTTTAGACTAATTCGCATAATTTAAAGTTCGGCAGGACCCACCGTTGTGGACCTCGAGGGGTGCCTAACACCTTCCCCTTAAGGTACTTTGAGCCCTTACTCGATCTCTGGTGATGCAAACTAGTACAATATAGATTATTTGCAATAGGTGCCCTAACGCACCTAAATCCGTTATGTGGCGACTCTCCCAATATCCTTTTCCTTTCCCTCATCAAAAAAGGGTTGTCAAATGTCGAAACCCAATTTTGCGAGAAAAAAAGGGCACGACACTTACGTGGCTCGGTGCATGAATTGTCATCATGTGAAGTATGAGCATCAGAGACCCGATGGTTTGCTTCAGCAGATGGAGATTCCTGAGTGGAAGAGGGAGCGTATCACCATGGACTTCGTTGTTACACTCTCATAGACTTAGAGGAAGTTCGACGTCGTGTAAGTTATTGTGGATAGGCTGACTAAGTCAGCGCACTTCATTCTTGTGGCAGTTTCCTACTCCTCGGAGCAGTTAGCAGAGATTTATATTCGGGAGATCGTCCGTCTTCACGGTGTACCCGTGTCTATCATTTCTGATCGAGGTACGCAGTTTACGTCGCACTTTTGGAGGACAGTACAACGTGAGATGGGTACACGGGTTGAGTTTAGCACAACATTCCATCCTCAGACGGACGGGCAGTCCGAGCGTACTATTCTGATTTTGGAGGATATGCTCTGCGTTTGTGTCATAGACTTCAAAGGATCGTGGGATCAGTTTTTGCCACTTGCAGAGTTCACCTACAATAATAGCTACCAGTCGATCATTCAGATGGATCCCTGTGAGGCACTATATGGTAGATGGTGTAGGTTACCAATTGGGTGGTTTGAGTCGGTGGAGGCTCGGTTGTTGGGTACAGATTTAGTACAGGAGGCCTTGGACAAGGTCAAGATTATTCAGGATCACCGTCGTTTAACTCAGTACAGGCAAAAGAGTTATGCCGACCGTAGAGCTCGTGATGTGGTATTCATGGTCGGGGAGAGAGTATTGCTTCGGGTATTGTCCATGTAGGGTGTCATGAGGTTTGGGAAGAAGGGCAAGTTGATCCCTAGGTATATCGAGCCATTTGAGATTCTCGAGAGAGTGGGGGATATGGTTTATAGACTTGCATTGCCTCCAGGGTTATCATCAGTTCATCCAGTATTTCATGTGTCTATGCACCGAAAGTATCATGGTGACCCGTCCCACATATTGGATTTCAGCTCTGTCCAGTTGGACAAGGATTTGACTTATGAGGAGGAGCTGGTACCCATCCTACACCGGCAAGTTTGACAGCTGAGGTCGAAGAGTAATCCTTCAGTTTGAGTGTAGTGGAGAGGTCAGCCTGTTGAGGCAGCTACTTGGGAGTTTGAGCCGGACATGCGGAGTAGATATCCCAACTTGTTCGCCAGTTCAGGTACTTTTCTATGTCCATTCAAGGACTAAACGTTTGTTTTAAAGGTGGAGATTGTGATGACCCAATGGGTCATCTTGTATTTTAGGACTTTATTCCACGCTCACCTTAAAAATCTTATAATTATCCTCCTCAATCTGCGTGCACGGTTCGAGCGTAATTCCGGAAAGCATTTATGTGAAAAATAGAAGAAATAATAATTTTTTGAAATTTATAAAGATTTTTAGTTGACTTTGGTCAACGATTTGAGCAAACGGACCCGTACCCGTGTTTTGACGGTCCCGGTGGGTCCGTTATAAAATATGGGATCTAGACATATGCTCGGAATCGAATTCCAAGGTTCACAACCTGAGAAATGAATTTTTAACTAAAATTGAATTTCAAAAAAGTTATGGTTTTACAGTATGTGATTAATGCTTGATTTTTATGGTATCGGGCTCGTATTTTGGTTCCGGAGCCCGGTACATGTCCGTTATAATACCTAAACCATGTCTGTGTAATTTGGTGAGAAACGGGATTTATATGACATGATTCGGACCCTCGGTTGAGAAAATAGGAACTTTAAGTGTTCTTGAGAATTTCATTGATTTTGATGCTAAACCCGTTGTTTTAGGTGTTATTTTAGCGATTTGATCGCACGAGCAAGTCCGTATGATGTTTTTAGACTTGTGTACATGTTTGGTTTGGATCCCTGAGGGCTCGGGTGAGTTTCAGATAGGCTACGAGATGTTTCGGACTTAGAAATTTCTGTTGTTTTTACTGTTGCTGGTGCACAAGAGTTTTGTGCTTCGCGATCGCGAATCCTCTCTCGCTATCGCGAATTGTAATCCAGGCTGAGGGGAAGTTTCGTATTTGCGAACGCAAAGGACTGGTCGCGAACGCGAAGCACTGGGGGGTGGTACCCTTCGCGAATGTCATCAGCCTCCCGCGAACACGATGGTCAAGGGACCTGGGGGAGGGGAATCACGTTGTTCTACGCGAACGCGACCAGTGGGTCACGAACGCGATGGCTTGGGGGGAGTTGCTTTACGCGAATGCGTAGAAGGTCTCGCGAACGCGAAGGACTTAAGCCTTTGTGTATCGCGATCGCGATAGGTCTCTCGCGAACGCGATGAAGGCCTGTCCAACGTATTAAAAACAGAACCAGTACGGGGATTTAGCCAAAATTTCATATTTCTTCCATAGAACTTGACTTTGGGCGATTTTTAAAGTGGGAATTCAACACCAAATCATAGGTTCGCGTTCTGATCATGCCCAACTCTAGTCCTAAAAAGGATAAGCGGTCGCTGCAAATATAATTCGGTCTAAAAGTCCGGAGTCGAATCTCACAGAGAACTAAGGTTTAGCTAAAATTGTTCAATATCGCTAAGAAAACAAGCTTGAATAAATTTCTAAGTTATAAAGATTAAGATTCTTATATCTAGTTAATTAACTAAGAAACTAAAGCAGTAAATTAACAACTAAAGATACTAAGGGTTAGAGATTAAATTTAGGAGGTCTAGAGTTATGATTTCCCCAATTGTCGGAATCCTTCCCGCTATGTTTTCTATAATTTCGCCTTTTATCTCTACTTATCGTGAGCACTTTAGGTGCCGTAATTGTATCTCGAGCAACTACAATAATTTACTAGACATATTCTCTCGAACTACGCTAGTTGGCTTTATCTAACCGCTCATTATGACCACGTCAAGGCTTCATTATTTCTAAACCTACCTTTAAACTCGTTGTCTTGATTTCTCACATACATTAGGAGTGAAGTTTTTCAACAACCACCTAAATATGTATCCTTCCTCAAGCAACACATAATAAATAGGCACATTCAATCGATGGACATTCAATCAACAACAACAAACACGTAGTTGAACAAGTAGAGAAATCCAACGGCTCAATTATATAAAAACATAACAAGAATTTATCCTACAAAAGGTTCCATCAAAGCCCTAGATAAAAAATTAGATATTCATAATAGTATGTAAAAATACTATACTAAAAGTCATAACCAACAATGGAAAATAGGAAGAGGAAGGAAAAAACTCGTAGAAGAATTCTCCGCCTCGCTCCTATTGTGTCTCTGTCTCCTTAGGTCGAATTTGTGTCAAAAGTATGTCCAACCTATTCAAAATACAGTTTTTCCATGTATATATACCAAGTAGGGTCGGGCTCAAATAATTATACCTTCTCCTACGCGAAAAAGGACAATTTTTTCAGGTTTGGAGCTCGCGGTCGCGACCAACCGCGGTCCGGGCGCGGTCATTTACCAACATTCTGTCTCAGTCCGCGTTAGGTTTGCGGTTGCGGTTTCGACCGAGTTTTCCACCCTGTTCCGTCCGGAAATTGAAATACGTAAAATATGCAAGTTGTAGCCCTTTGGGTTATCTTTCCAACCATATATTATATAGCCCAAATAGAGTTTGGAGCAAAGAGTTATTTCCATTTTACTAGAGAGTGCGCAATATGCCTACTCGAGTCTTCGTTTGTTCTTAACTATCAAATTTGACCCCTGAACACGATACTGGCTTGATTCCTTGGTCTTTTACTCAGACTTCAAAGCTCCAAATCACTTGAATTCATTCCATAACATCTATATAGCTCGGAATCACTCCTACAAGGCATAAAACACACAGTTAATGCAAAACACTAGTGATTAAAGCTCAAACTCAATTAAAGTGCAGTAAATTAGAGTGTAATAAGCGACTAAAATACATAATTATAGTCTATAATCAACACCCCACACTTAAACCATTATTCGTCCTCGAGTAACCAAACTACACTTTATATAGACACGATCTTTTTAAACAATTCCCCTAACTCATCATACCAAGAATATTTAAAATAGACTAAGCACAAGGGTGTAACATCTTCACCTCAAGATTTGACTCACAATTACCACGCATTATTTACAACTCACCCACTCAAACTTCACACACACATTGCACATAACTCACTCATGATTGGTTTCATCAAGACACTCTAGTCAAAGAAGTTAAGCAAAGTTAAGTTTATACAATTTAAGGTACTTATACAAGAGTCAAACAATGAGCCTAAGCGTCACAACCAAAGTACTCACTATTCTCAAGGAATAACAAAGTCAAGAGATATTGCTTCAATTCAAAACACAACACAATGGCTCCTATCCCTAAAAAAAAACTAACTACACCTGGTTCAAACAAAACCCTTGAAAACGAACCGCGGCACAAAGAAAAATCAAGGGGGAATTGCTACACTACCTAACAAAAGAAAATCTTTTTGTTTTTTTTCTTTAGACTTAAATCCCTCAAGAAAATTATTTAATAGATCCATCGTCGGGAAAACTCCAATCTTTTCTATTTTTGTAGAAAGAATAAATTATTTCATTAAACTAACATAACTAAAATAGCATAGAAACTCACCCAGACAATCTACTCACCCAACACTTAAAATTGTGCATTGTCCCCAATGCACACCCATACATACAAGAGGGTAAAAGAAACTCCCTGGTAGGCCAAAGGCCGAAGCACTAGCATCTTATGGGGTACACAAACTTCTCCCAGGCCTGGTCCTTCGTGCGGGTACCTCACACTTAGTTCCAACCATCTGGTTTGCTGTTGCATCCTTCCAATGGCTTTGCGTTCCATGCTCCTACAAAAATCAAAAAATTGACACTACAAAAATAATACAATTAGAAAAAAAGAGAAAATAAAATAAAATAAAGCAGTAAAGCTGGGTTGCCTCCCAACAAGCGCTTGATTTAACGTCGCGGCACGACGTGAATCACTTTTTGCCTCCACCTTGAACTTATGAATTGATCCCCCAATTTAGCTTCAAGTTTTCGGTTATGCTCCAGGGGTGGTGGAACAAATCCAATTGGCCCAAGAAACCATTGTACTATTTTACACTTCTTGGCTTTTAGATGAGGTATATAGTCCTGTCTTTCTGGAAAGAAAAATTTCAGGATGTAGGTACCTTGTTCCTCATTCCTTGACTCCTCAGTCGGCTTAGATGACTCTATTTCCATATCGTCATCCAAGCACAATGTGGAAAAATATTTGGAGTGAGGCCCAATGCGCACAAACACATGAACGTCAGTACTTTTAGCATCCTCCACATCAATGATACTAGCATCAACAAAATGTATATCCTCAATGTCCTTGGCTGACTCTAGTGTCACTTCTACAACATCGACATCCTCAAATTGTAGTTGTCTAGGTTGTTGATGTTCTATTCTGACCTCCTCAATTAACACCTCAAATTCACGCTCTTCTTGGCTATTATCCCCAATATTGGCTTGTTGAACATTAACAACTCCATCCACTTGACTCATTTGAGCCTCCAACTTGCAAATAGTTGCCTCTTGCCTTTCTATCTGCAATTGTTTCTCATTGTTTTGTTCCAGAAGGCACTTTAACATATCTTTGATCTCCTTCAGGTCTGCATCCCCAGGTTCATTGTTCCTATTGACTTCACAAGAAAAGGCGGAACCATCATAGTAAGGGGTTAGGGAAAGATAAGAAATATAAGCACAACCATAAAAGTGACCATTTTTACCACCACACACATCACACACATTTCACAAATAAGATTTAGTTCGTGCACATAACTCGCTCTCGAGAATATTTTGATAATTTTGATACGGGTGGTTTCCTTCACAATTATGGAGATCAATAGTAGAATTATCTACACCTAAATTTCCATAATTCCAAGATGTCATGTTTCTCAAATCAACAGTTATAAAAAATAATAAAAACAAAAAAAATAAAAGTTCAACTTGAACCCTAGCAATATATACAGCTACAACTATACCGTTAGTTCCCTTGAAACGACGCCAAAATTTGATCATGCCCAACTCTAGTCCTAAAAAGGATAAGCGGTCGCTGCAAATATAATCCGGTCTAAAAGTCCGGAGTCGAATCCCACAGAGAACTAAGGTTTAGCCATAATTGTCCAATATCGCTAAGAAAACAAGCTCGAATAAATTTATAAGTTATAAAGATTAAGATTCTTATATCTATTTAATTAACTAAGAAACTAAAGCAGTAAATTAACAACTAAAGATACTAAGGGTTGGAGATTAAATTTAGGAGGTCTAGAGTTATGATTTCCCCAATTGTCGGAATCCTTCCCGCTATGTTTTCTATAATTTCGCCTATGTATTCTCTACTGATCGTGAGCACTGTAGGTGCTGTAATTCTCTCTCGATCAACTACAACAATTTACTAGACATATTCTCTCAAACTATGCTAGTTGGCTTTATCTAACCGCTCATTATGAACACGTCAAGGCTTCGTTATTTCTAAACCTACCTTTAAACCCGATGTATTGATTTCTCACATACGTTAGGAGTGACGTTGTTCAACAACCACTTAAATATGTATCATTTCTCAAGCAACACATAATAAATAGGCACAGTCAATCGATAGCCATTCAATCAACAACAATAAACACATAGTTAAACAAGTAGAGAAATCCAACGACTCAATTATATAAAAACATAACAAGAATTTTTCCTACAAAAGGTTCCATCAAAACCATAGATAACAAATTAGCTATTCATAATAGTATGTAAAAATACAATACTAAAAGTCATAACCAACAATGGAAAATAGGAAGAGGAAGGAAAAAACTTGTATAAGAACTCTCCGCCTTGCTCCTATTGTGTCTCTGCCTCCTTAGGTCGAATTTGTGTCAAAAATATGTCCAACCTATTCAAAATACCGCTTTTCCATCTATATATACCAAGTAGGGTCGGTCCCAAACAATTATACCTTCTCCTACGCGAAAAAGGATAATTGTTTCAGGTTTGGAGCTCGCGGTCGCGGCCAACTGCGGTCCGGGCGCGGTCATTTACCAACATTATGTCTCAGTCCGCATCAGGTCCGCGGTCGCAGATTCGACCGAGTTTTTCACCTGTTTCGTTCGGAATTTGGAAATACATAAAACATGAAAGTTGTAGCCCTTTTAGTTAGATTTTCAACCATATGTTATACAGTCCAAATGGAGTTTGGCGCAAATAGTTATGTCCATTTTACTATAAGGTGCGTCATATACCTACTCGAGTTTTTGTTTGTTCTTAACTATCAAATTTGACCCTTGAACACGATCCCGGCTTAATTCCTTGGGATTCTACTCAGACTTAAAAGCTCCAAATCACTTGAATTCATTCCATAACATCTATATATATCGGAATCACTCCTACAAGGCATAAAACACACGGTTGGTGCAAAATACTAGCGATTAAAGCTCAAACTCAATTAAAGTGCAGTAAATTAGAGTGTAATAAGAGACTAAAATACATAATTACAGTCTATCATCATGTTCCTAAAATCATTCCTTTCAAATTCCATCAACACCCATTAGATTTCTAGGCCTAAATCCTGTTTTTTAAGGGTAGAAATTAGGGATTTTAGGAGAATTGGGGATTTTATAAATTTGGGAATTTAGACTTCGATTTGGGGTCGGATTTCGTATCTAATTTCATACTCGGGCTCGGGGGTCAATGGGTAATCTGATGTTGGTCCGAACCTCGAGTTTGGACCAAGTGTGCCCGGGATCGGTTTTTAACGTTTTTGGGAAAATTTGGGAAATCAGTAATTATTCATTAAAGTTGATTCCTTTAGCAATAATTGATGGTATTAATCTATTTATGAAAAGATATGAGTGGGTTGGAGGTGAATTATAAGCGAAAAGCGGTCCTTGAGCAGTGAGTGGCATGTGAATCGAGGTAAGTGTCGTGGCTAACCTTTGTCTTGAGGGAATAGGTATTGTGTGATTACTTGATACATGTTTTGATGTTGAATACGAGGTATAGGTGAGGTGACAAGCACCTATGCGTTGTGGTCGAGTCATAGCATGCGAGTAAAATTCCATTATTGCAAATTTTGTAGTCTTAAGTCCTATTATCAATGTTTATTGTTGTTATTGAAATGTTGGGAGACTTATATTCGGTTCCATCGAGGTTTGAGAAATTTGTGAATTTTTATTCAAGTTGAGATGTTAAACTGTGAAACTAATCAGTGATGAAATATTGGTTTCTTGTGAAGTCCTCTCTATCCGTTGTTATTGATTTATTTATATTGTGAGGTAGAGTGTAAAGCACGAAGGGTGATGACGTGCATGATTATTTATATTGTGAGGAAGAGTGTAAAGCACGAAGGGTGATGTCGTGCATTCTTATTTATTATTTGGTGAGGTTGAGAGTAAAAGCACGAATGGTGATGTCGTGCATTCTTATTTATTATTTGTTGAGGTTGAGAGTAAAAGCACGAAGGGTGATGCCGTGCAGTTTTTCTTTACGGTTTTAATTACTTAATCTGTTTATTGCTTTCTGTTTAATTCTGTCTTTTCGTTATTTTCACTCCTTATATTGAATTACCCCAATGTATGACCCCTTCCCATTATCTGCTGATTTATTTCCTTATTTGTTGTTACTTCCACTAGCATGATTATACTGTTCAGGTTTTATGTGGTGTCTTGTCCTAGCCTCGTCACTACTTTGCCGAGGTTAATCTCGACACTTACCAGTACATGGGTCGGTTGTACTGATGCTGCACTCTGCACTTTCTATGCAGATCCAGGTATCGGTCCGAGCTGACTCTAAGATCGTAGCTGGCATTGAATAGGAGACCCAAGGTAGATCTGCCGACGTCCGCAGATTCCTGGAGTCCCCTCCTTGATTCTCATTTACTGTTTTCTTTAGTTTCATAAACAATTGTACTTCTTCATTCTGCCAAATATTTGTAGTTATTCCTAGTAGTCCGTGAATTGTGATACCAGTTCCAAGGTAGCTAGACATATAGATTTCGCATGCGCAGTATTATTATGCATGTTTTGTTTCTTACTTTACTTATTATGCTTTGAGTTGTGGTAGTTCTCAGTATTTTGTAAGATTATTAGGTTGTAAATTTCTAATGTTGCCTTGCCTAGCAAGTGCAGCGTTAGACGTCATCACGGTTCCGATGGTGAGAATTCGGATCGTGACAATTTCGATGGGAAAAGAATCATTCATGCCAAGTATATTATATAATGCAAGAATTATACAATCCAAAAATAAACAGAACCAACTCAGATGGAGAGTATACTATTAATTTCAGTCAATTGTATATAACCTTTTAATACGAAAATTTTAAACACACTACACATATATGTCTTCATGCATCTTGAATAGCAATTTCGATTGGAAAAGAACTACTCATGCAACATACATATGTAATGCCAGATTATTCACTCAAATACATTAAAACAGACCCAACTCAGACGGAGAGTATACTGTTAATTTAAGTCAAGTGAACATCATTTTTAATAGCTCTAGTTCCATTGATCCAACATGTATACTCAGATAGAGAGTAAGTACACGATATCAATTACTAGTATTTCACTAATGAGCTTACAATAAATTTATCTGATACGGAGGAAGACCTAAAATCAACGCATAAATTTATTACTCACTTGAAATTAATTGTGGAAGACCATAGAAATATATTTCTATCTCCACATAATTATGATTGTATTTTAGTTACAAAATTGATTCAACCCTTAAACTCAGATAGAGAGCTAATATAGGTTATCAATAAATAGTAACTATACTAGTCAGTTCATAATAAATTTATCCGATATGGAGGAAGACCTAATGTCAACACATAAATTTATTATCTCACTATACATAAATAAAAATAGAGACCATATGTGATGACCCGAAAGGTCATCTTACATGATTTAAGCTATATCTGTATTCCGAGGCTCCGAGAGCCTCCGTTAGTCTCACCTCGATATGCGTGCGCAGCCCGGGCGTGTAGCCGGGAAGCTATTATGTGAAAATTTGATAAAAATGAGTTTTGATAATTAATAAATGAATATAGTTGACTTTGGTCAACATTTCTGGTAAACAGATCCGGACCCGTGATTCGACGGTCCCGGAGGGTCCGTAGGAAAATATGGAACTTGGGCATATGCTCGGAATCGAATTCCGAGGTCCCAAGCCCGAGAAATGAATTTTAAAGAAAATTATTTTCTGGAAATAATAAAGGATTTTAAAAATGAATAATTATGTGAAAACCGTGTTACCGGGTCTGTATCGTGGTTCCGGAGCCCGGAACAGGTTTAATATATATTATTGATCTTATCTGTAAAGTTTGGTGTAAAACGGGCGTGAATTGAGTGGTTTCGGATCAAAATGAGACTTTGAGGTTTTAAAGAATTTGAAATGTGGCTTGGAAAGTAGTATTATGTTCCCGAGGTCCGAATGAGATTCCGAGACTGGGAATAGTTCCGTGGTGTTAATTATAACTTGTCTGCAAAGTTTGAAGTCGTTCCGATCAGTTTAGGCCGGTTCGGCGTATTAAAGTGAATTCTAGAATCTTAAAGTTCTCAAGTTTGATTAATTGGATTTAGAGGTTTAATTCGATGTTTTTTTGATATTCTTATGATTTAAGAGATTGAACAAGTCCATAGGATGTTTTGGGAGTCGTGTGTGTTTCTGGTTTTAATCCCCGAGGGCTCGGGTGAGTTTTGGGTAGCTAACGGGATGAGTTTAAGGTAAAAAATCTGGTGTTTTTGCTGGTGTTTCTGGTGTCTGGTTTCGTTCAGTGCGATCGCGTAGGTCCTCATGTGATCGCACAGTGTTAGGTGGGTAGGGGGTCTCAGATGCTCTAGGCGATCGCAACATATGCTCCGCGATCGCAGTGATGTGATTCTAGAAGCTCTGCGATCGCACTCTACCCTTCGCGATCGCAGTAGCTTAGCCCAGCGTATTCTGCGATCGCATGACTCCTTCTGCGATAGCATTTCACCAACCAGGTCCAACTCCGCGATCGCATAGGGTAATTTTGCCCAGTGATTTTATTAAGTCCAAAACAGAACCTTATACAGGATTTTGTCATTCTTCACCCCTTTCTTCCTCCTCAAACCTCCATAACCGAGAATCAAGCTCCCCAACCTCCATAACTCCATAGGTAAGTGCTCTTGATCTCGTTTCCTCTTAATTTATTCAATTAATCACTAAATTCTAGGCCTAAAAACATGGAAACTAAGGTAGAAATTGAGGGAAATGGGTAGAACCTAGGTTTTTGGATTTTTGGGTGATTCAACCCCAATTTGGGGTCGAATCTTAAAACAAATTGTATATTCTTAATCGTGGGGTTATGGGTGATCGGGTTTTGGTCCGAACCTCGAGTTTCGACCACGTGGGCCCGGGGTCAAATTTTGGAATTTTAGGAAGAATGATTAGAAATGGATAATTAGACTATGGGTTTGAGTTATTGAGTCATTATTGATATACTTGAGTTGAATATGTCTAGATAATATCGTTTCGGAGCCGGATTATAAAGGAAAGGCGGTGTTAGAGGGTTGATCGCTCTATTTTGGACCCGAGGTAAGTGACTTGCCTAACTTCGGTGAGGGAATAGGTATTGATTGCTATGTGTTTACTTGTTAAGCATGTTTGTTGCATAGGTAGAGTGACGAGTACCTATGTGATGAGAGTCTAGCATGAGAATTAGATGTTGACTCCCTGTATCCCCAGTATGTACACATATCTTGTTTTATCGTTTAAGTTCCGATATTATTGTTGCCCCGTTAATATGTCCCCCTATTTGTTCCCATATCTCTTCTATTTGATCATATTGGTCTTCATTATTTGGTTAACTNGGTTAGGCTTGGCACTTACTCAGTACATGGGGTCGGTTGTACTGATACTACACTGCACTTCCTTGTGTTGTGCAGACCCTGCTACCGGACCCCGTGGAGCGTTCTGAGGGAGATACCTTCAGTCCACGTCAGAGCTTCGAGGTATACACTGGCGTTCGTGGATCCCGAGGCTTCTTTCCTTTACCGCTTCATTGTCTCTCTCCTTATTTTCAAGACAGTGTTGTATTTTCATTCCAGACTTGTATTTAGTATTCTAGTAGCTAGTCCGTGAGATTGTGACACCTCGATTTTGGGAAGTTTACGTTATCTTATGTTTTATGTTCCTCCCTTCCGCATTCAAGTTCTTGTTATTTTTATTATTGATGTTGGAAAGATTATTGTTGGGGAAGGTTTGTTATTGATGTTCGGTTAAATAGATGTCCAACTAATATCTCGGAATGTAAAGGAAATTGGTCGAGGCTGATGAGTTAGCATTTCATTTCGTACTAAATGATTTTAATTGCTATTTCAAGTTACACGTTGGCTGGCCTAGCGGGTTCAACGTTAGGCGCAGTCACGGCCTAAAG
>ML279270.1:5403-21755 GCA_005239495.1 Nicotiana undulata | reverse complement strand
TATATGTATAAATCTAAGCCATTCAATGCTTCCTTATTACCGTCCATCTTAATAATGACAGCATAATCTTACCTCATACTTTGTAACTTTCATCCGTTCATTGTTGATTCACCTTAATATTGATCTACAATCTACCACTGATAATTTAAAATCTATTATGTAATATATCGTCACTAGGGCTCACGTCTCATCGGGGAACATCTGAAGTGATTTTCCTGATCCACTTAGGGACGATACTATACTCCAGTAACTGTATTTCATAGCAATTCCAATGTAATTCATCTTATGGGGGTATTCTAATCCCATGTAGTTCATGAAATACTTGTTCTCAAAATCATTACTCAATCAAAGGTCTAAACGTCATCCTCTTATCATTTGTCTCAATTACACCCTTACTTTACTATTATGGTAGCATTATATCTCTTCTAAATGCTCCTAGTTTTAAACTCCTTTGAGTTCACTCATGTTATACTGATATTTTTATAACTGTATGGAAACCATTAGCCCTCTTGTTGATGGGTTTAATCCCGAGGAATTACCTATTTTCCTCACCTTCTCACTCACATTTTCTTATCCTTACTCCCGCCTAGCTAAAACCTTGTTGCTCTACCATACTTTAGCTTGCGACCTACGCACATCTACTTATACTACTCGTAACCTTCCTTTCATCATGTTAGCACCATAGATTTCCTTTCACGCCTTCTCAGTTGTCTTTAAATGTAAACAATTACTTTTCCTGGTCGTTCTGCCACTTGCTGCATGGATACTTGGCCTATCTTAGTGCCCATGAATACGGGGGTTCCCTGTAACTCATATGATCTCAATTATCAACTTTTGATTGATTATTTTTCTCCAGTTCATTAGCTACGATAGATTCCACTTTCTTATGGAGTGCATACAACATTATAGTGAGAATGCTGTTACACGACCATTTCTACTTTAGGTCACTATGCTTATGTTGAAGCCTGCTTCCTTATTTCCTCAGCTAGTCTTTCGTTGTAGTACTTAGGGAAGAACTTCTAACTCTTATAAAGTTGAGACCTTATTACATTGTATATCCCACGGTATTTATGGTGTTCTTACTCCCCTATCATTATCGTTAGTTACTTACCTCCATGCCCTTGTGCTTGTAGGGTTTCTTCTGAATTGAAATTTCAGTTGTCTCCATTGTGACACTCTCTTTTATTTCCGTGACACTTATATTATACCTTCTACTACCCCAACTCCTATCTAAATATTTCTCGTGGATTACGATTTTGTATCTAAGAGCCTGAATTTCCTATGCTGGGTTTCACTACGTTTATCTTGCATGATCTACTGATTTGCCTATATCCTCCTATCTAGCCATAACTAGGCTCTTCCTGAATCAACTACTGACTACCCATTGGTCAACTCTCATATCTTTATTTTATGTAACGCCTCTTGGGTTATGTCCTTTGTCTTAACTTACCTCTTGTACGGGATCCTTATGTATCAAGTGTTCATTCCCACTTATATATCAATATCATCGAGTGCGAAACCCTTATTGATTCTCCCCAACATCATGCTTGCATAATGTTCTGGAGTTATAGTATATATGTAAGATATGAATAAATGCAATCTTATTCCTTTCACCTTTTACCACATTCTTCCTTTACCATTTGATATTTACCTCTTCATCTTTGGCATTTTGTTTCTACATCTTCACAAACATTACTCGCCTTGCGGTAACCCTTCTACACCAGGTATAATTGAATTTCGTACACACAAGGGTGGCACGTGGTATAACTGGCACATTTAGTCCCTTAAGCTTAACTCTGCTCATAGTGTTTGCTTTAGGGAAGCGTCTCCGTGAATGACCTTTAAAGGTTATTCTTCTATTGTTCATTCTATTATTGTCGAAACATTATCTGTGAAACGATGTCGACTGTTACCAATTCCTTTGATCCCTAATTCATGTTCGGTTTTTTTTTCTTGTTTACTATCCCATACTAATTTCTATTACTTGGGGGGTCTAACTTTTCCTTATGGTAATCACGTGTGAGTCACCAACTCATTTCTCGAAATAAGGGTATGGCTTTATGGCTTATACTTTTGTATTGTCTCAAGGCCGGTCTCCTCTTATTTTTTTTTCTTCACTTGACTATAGACTTTATCATTATACCATATTTTGATTTACCGCTATCACTCATTTATCACTTCTTACTCATAATGATTCATTTACTCTCTTCTTATTCTCATGCTAATATCTCTGTCTATCGCCCTATTATAAAGACTTCAACATGACGTTCTTTCACATTTAGCTCCCCCTGCTTCATATCACTGGCTCTTCGGGACGCCTAACATTAAGGCTTAGGATATTCCCTTTCTCTCTCCGAGGTAAAGCATTAGATTGGCTGGAGCGACTTCCCAACCACTCCATATACACATGGGATGAGCTAGCAAACAAGTTCATTGCAAAATTCTTCTATCCTAGTCACATGGTAGCGCTTAGAGATGAAATATTTGTTTTCAAACAAGATCCAAATGAGCCTTTGCATGAGATTTGGGAGCGCTACCGGACAATGGTAAAGGAGTGTCCAAATAATGACATGACTGAGGCCATGATGTAATAGACCTTCTACAGAGGCATAAATATAGTCAATCAGTGTGTTGTTAATCAATTGCCTGGGGGCAACTTCATGAAGCTAACTTACCCCGAGGCATGTGAGGTCTTAGATGAAATGACTGACACTTCGTCAGCATGGCAAAGTATAGCAAATGTGCCTCAGGGTGATCCAGGTGTTAATGGTCTCCACAAAGAACTTCAAGAACATGGGCAAGCAATTGCCTAGCTCACCACCACCATGAATCAACTTGCTAAGGCACAACTTCAACAATTACAAGCGTCGAAGCAAGTGAATGTCATGGAAGGAGTGAATGTTTTGGTGAACAAGAGAAGACCTCGGGGAAATCCAATGCAAAACAACAATGTTCAATGTGACCAAGGATCAAGTGGGTATAGTCAAGAGGATTCTTATGATGATCAATATAAGGATGTCATGTATGCCAACAATTATCAAGGACAAGGGAACAATCAAGGCAACAATCAAAATTGAAACAACCAAAGGCAACGCAGTTGGAACAATAACAACAGTTCAAGCAATTGGGGGAACAACAACAACCAATAATGGGGAGGCAATAATAATAACAATTGGAGCGGGAACAATAATAACAATAATTGGGTGGAAACGGTAACCGGGGGTCGGGCTTTCAAAGCCCCCCCGATGTATCAACAACCCAACAATCCACGCCCATCAATCACAAGGCCAAAGCTCCTCAAGTAATGAAATGGGTATAATTGAGCAAATGTTCAAACAAATGATGGATCACAATGCGAATTCGGATGCTCAACTTGCCTCCCATAACACCTCCATACAAAATCTTGAAGTGCAAATGGGACAAATCTCTCACGCATTGAACACACGCCCAAAGGGAGAACTACCAAGTGATATGGTGGTGAACCCCAAGGGTGGGAACAACAACAATACCGGTCATGCCATGACGGTGACCACAAGAAGTGGAAGAGGCGGTGAGGCTAGTTCTTCTAAACAAAAGAGAGTTGTTGGTGATGATGATGAATTGCCGAATAATGAGGTTCTGGTTGAGTTTGAGCAAGTGGTAGAAGAGCCTACAACTAGTGAGGTGAGGATTTCTATTCATGACCAAGATGAAGAATTGCAAAGTGACGTGAACCCGTCTAGGGAACACGTAATTGATATACCAGAGCCGATCGTACCAAAGGCTAAGGCACTATTTCCTAGGCCTCCTCCTCCTTATCCTCAAAGGTTGGCAAAGCAAAAGCAAGAGAATCAATTTAAGAAATTTATCGACATGATGAAGGGCTTATCCATAAATGGTCCTTTGGTTGAAGCTTTAGAGAAAATGCTCGGGTATGCCAAGTTCATGAAGGACTTGGTCACAAAGAAAAGGTCAATGGAGTGAGAAACTATAAAGATGACTCACCAAATGAGTGCCATAGTGCATTCAATGGCACCCAAGCTTGAAGACCCCGGTGCATTCACCATTCCTTGTACAATTGGGAGTGTGGATTTCGCCAAAGCATTGTGTGACCTCAGAGCTAGCAAAAACTTGATTCCATATTTGGTATTCAAAACATTGGGTATATGTCAACCTCGGGCTACTTCCATGCGTCTTCAAATGGCGGATCAATCTATGAAGAGGCCTTTAGGAATCATTGATGATGTTTTGGTGCGGGTTGACAAGTTCATCTTGCCCGCGGATTTTCTTATCTTGGATTGTGAGGTGGATTATGAAGTTCCTATAATTTTTGGAAGGCCCTTCCTTGCAACGGGGAAGGCCTAAGTTGACGTGGAGGCCGGTGATCTCACCTTCCGGGTGGGCGATGAAAAGGTTGTGTTCCACGTATGCAAGTCAATGAAGCAACCCAATAGAGAAGTATGTTCTTTCATGGACCTTGTCACCGAGGTCATTATTGATGAAACAAGCTTAATGATAAATGTTGAAGATCCCGTGAAGGCAGCTTTATTGAACCATGATGATATAGTGGTGGATGGCTTGATCGAGAGTACCAATGCTCTACAAGGCATGGGTTCTTATTCATATGGTCCTCGAAAGTTATCCTTGGATTTGGAGAATCGGAAAACTCCTCCGACAAAGCCTTCAATTGAAGAGCCACCTACATTGGAGTTGAAGACACTTCCACCAAACCTCACGTATGAAGTTCTTGGTCCTTATCGTACTTTACATGTTATACTTTCATCTTGCCTAACCAAATTGCAGGTAGACTCTACTCTCAAAGTGTTACAAAGGAGGAGGAAGGCCATAAGATGGACACTTACAGATATTCGGGGAATAAGTCTCGCATTCTGCACGCACAAAATCATTCTCGAGGATGGAGCAAAGCCTTCCGTAGAACATCAACGGAGGCTAAATGAAGCAATGAAAGAAGTTGTGAAGAAAGAAATAATCAAGTGGCTTGATGCAAGGGTCGTCTACCCAATCTCGGATAGTGCTTGGACTTCTCCGGTCCAATGTGTTCCAAAAAATGGTGGTATGAACGTGGTTCAAAATGACAAGAACGAACTTATTCCAATAAAGACAGTCGCAGGTTGGCGGGTATGCATGGATTACCGCAAATTGAACAAGGTGACTCGCAAGGATCACTTCTCATTGCCTTTCTTGGACCAAATGCTTGACAGACTTACGGGTAGAGCTTTCTATTGCTTCTTGGACGGGTATTCAGGCTATAACCAAATCTTAATTGCTCTGGAGGACCAAGAAAAGACAACCTTCACCTGTCCCTATGGGACATTTGCTTTTTCTAGGATGCCTTTTGGATTGTGAAATGCACCTGCTACATTTCAGCGGTGCATGATAGCAATTTTTACTGACATGGTTGAAGACTTTCTAGAGGTATTCATGGATGATTTCAGTGTGGTTGGGGACTCCTTTGATGAATGCTTGAACAATCTTGATAGAGTCCTCGCTCATTGTGAAGAAACCAACCTAGTGCTCAACTGGGAAAATGCCATTTTATGGTTGAAGAAGGGATAGTTTAGGGCCACAAAATCTCAAGTAATGGAACTGAAGTATACAAAGCCAAGATTGAGGTCATTTCTAAATTGCCACCTCCATCTTCGGTAAAGGGAGTCTGTAGCTTTCTTGGGCATGCCGGGTTCTACCGGCGCTTCATTAAGGACTTTTTGAAGGTGGTCAATCCTCTTTGCAAGTTGTTAGATAAAGATGCCAAGTTCCACTTTGATGAGAATTCCACGAGCGCATTTGAGTTGTTGAAGCACAAGCTAACCACCACGCCAATTATCATTGTGCCGGATAGGAGCTCTCCTTTTGAGCTAATGTGTGATTCAAGTGATGTGGCGGTAGGTGCGGTTTTGGGTCAAAAGGTGAACAATATCTTTCACCCCATTTACTATGCAAGCAAGACAAAGAATTCCGCCCAAATGAACTACACCGTCACCGAAAAATAGTTATTGGCTATAGTCTTAGCAATGGAGAAATTTCGTCCTTATCCTATGGGTGCCAAGGTCATAGTTCACACGACCATGCGGCACTCCGGTATCTCATGATGAAAAAGGATTCCAAGGATAGACTTATGCGGTGGGTGTTATTGCTTCAAGAGTTTGATTTGGAGATCATTTATAGAAAGGAGAGTGAGAACCAAGTTTCTGACCATCTCTCCCGTTTGGAGGAGCAAGGGCGACCTCGTGATGGGCTTGAGATTGATGATAGCTTCCCGGATGAACAACTTCTCTCGGTTACTATGCAAGAAATGCCACGGCNGCAAGGGAGACCTAGTGATGGGCTTGATATTGATGATAGCTTCCCGGATGAACAACTTCTCTCCGTTACTATGCAAGAAATGCCATGGTTCGCGGACATCGCCAACTACATTGTCACTGGTGTTGTCCCGTTTGAGCTCTCTTCTAACCAAAGGAAGAAGCTTAGACGGGATAACATGTATTATTATTAGGATGAACCGTATTTATTCAAGATATGCAACGATGGTGTCATTCGGCGATGTGTGCCCGAAGAAGAGCAAGGGTCAATTCTTGAGTTATGCCACTCCTCACCTTCTAGTGGTCATCATGGAGGGGCAAGGACCGCTTCAAAAGTGTTAAGATGTGGTTTCTTTTGGCCTACTTTGTACAAGGATGCTAGTGAGTTGGTCAAGCGGTGTGATGAATGCCAAAGAATGGGTGGCATATCCAAGAAATATGAGATGCCTCTCACTACAATTCTTGAGGTGGATATTTTCGATGTTTGAGGCATTGATTTTATGGGGCCCTTTGTCAGCTCATGTGGAAACAATTACATACTCGTGGCAGTGGACTATGTTTCGAAATGGGTTAAAGCTGTGTCTTTTCCCAATAATGAGGCCCGAAGTGTGGTTGGTTTTCTGAAGAAGCATATTTTCACAAGATTTGGGACACCCCGTGCCATCATCAGTGACAGGGGGTCTCATTTTTGCAATAGGGACTTCGATTCATTGTTAACCAAGTATGGAGTCAATCATAAGGTGTCCACTCCGTACCATCCTCAAGAAAGTGGCCAAGTGGAAGTGTCTAATCTTGAAATCAAGAATATTTTAGCCAAGACAGTGAATGCTAATCGGACTGATTGGTCCTGGAAGCTTGATGATGCTCTTTGGGCTTACCGGACCACCTTCAAGACCCTAATAGGCAAGGCTATTTCTTTGGGCTTACCGGACCACCTTCAAGACCCTAATAGGTAAGAATATTTCTCCTTACCGGTTGGTGTATGGCAAGGCTTGTCATCTTCCGGTGGAATTGGAGCATAAGGCACTATGGGCTTTGAAGAAATTAAATTTGGATTGGGATACACCTGCAAATCTCAGAGTTGATCATCTCAATGAGATAGACGAGTTCAGATTTCATGCATATACTAGCTCCTCTTTGTACAAAGAAAAAAATTAAGTATCTCCATGACAAATATGCCAAAGACTGGGAGTTCAAGGTGGGAGACTTGGTTATCCTTTTCAATTCTACACTTCGTCTCTTCCCAAAAAAACTCAAATCCAAGTGGAGTGGCCCGTTTGAAGTTGTGTTGGTTACACCCTTTGGTGCTCTTGATCTCAAAAACAAGAATGGAGAGATTTTTCGCGTGACTGGGCACCCGGTCAACAATCATCTTGGAAAATTTGAAGATAGCCACGTGGTGGCTTTGATGAAATTCCTTTGAACTTGGTAACATACGTCGTGCCATGACGTTAAATCAGGCGCTTCTTGGGAGGCAATCCATGTGTCTTTCTTTTTGTTTTTATTTGATTTTATTTGTAGTCTAGGATTTGATTTTTGACTAATTGGTTGTGGGATGTTGTAGGATTGTTTTGATGCAGTGCATGACTAAGTTGGAAAAAATGAGCTCTCAGAAGTTTGCACTGCGGACGCATTGCTTTTTGTGCGGCCGCAAAGGCCTTAGTGCGGGGGCAACATTCCGATGCGGTCCGCAGGGTGATTTAACAGTGAAAAAGGGCTCTCTGAAGTTTGCAACCACGACCGCAATGCATTTTGTGTGGACCGCCATGGACCACTGCGGCCGCATTGCAATTCTTGCGGTCCGCAGTGGATGTCTCCTTATTGTCCTTGGCTTCTGAGTACCGCAGACTGCGGTGCCATTTTGTGAGGTCCGCGGTGGGTAAGTGACGTGGGCCCTAGGTCCTTTTTCTATAAATAGGACCTGAGGCCTTCATTTCAAACTTTTCGCTCTCTGCACACTTAATAGACAAAAACACTGTTCATCACTCCTACTTCTTGACTTCACCTGCTACATCTCATTCATCTACAGTGCATCTCACATCTGGTAATTTTAATTTTTTTTCTTATTTGTTTAACTTTGTTATTTTCTTTTTAAATAGTTGTTTTACTTCTTTTTCTTCCCTTTTCTTTCAATCAATGCTAAGGTTTGCTTAATAATAGTTAAATTAGGACTAATTAGTTTAAAAACACCGATTAAACACCTAGGGGATCAATAATATGTGATTTTAAGCTCAATTTGGGACATTTTGAAACCCTAGGTTAGTGTTTTTGTTCATCGCTCACCGCGGTCCGCAATGCCATTTTGTGCGGACCGCGATGGGTTGACTTCAGAGAGGTTACAAGGTAAGGATTTTAGCCGCGATGGATTTTGTGCGGTCCGCGGTGCCTTAATGCGAACCGCATCACCATTTTGTGCGATCCACGGTGGCATTTATCAGAGAGTGGGTAGTTTGAACCCCATCTCGATGCGGACGACGGTGCATTTTGTGAGGTCCACAATGTCTTCTTTGCAGTCACACTTCATTTTGTGCGGTCCGCAGTACCTTCTTTGAGGTTGCACTTCATTTTGTGCGGTCCGCGATGGCTTTATTTAGAGAGTGGGTTGTCTGAGTCCCGCCTCAATGCGTACCGAATTTGCGCGGTCTGCGATACCTTCTTTGCGGTCGCACTTCATTTTGTGCGATCCACAATATGCTGTTCAATGCTGCTTTCAATCTGATTCTTCACTAATCCTTCATTAATTCTTCTAATATTGTGATACTAACAAACTTAAACTGAATTCCACTTGAAGACAATGGTTCAATCACGAGGCGGTGGTAGAAAACAACCGGTAAAAGGAGATTCCTCCTGGGGTAGAGGAAATGGGATGATAAAATTGACTCCCCAAGTCTGGAAAAGTATCAAAGAGACCAAGAGGACAATTAAAGTCATGGATAGAGTTGCTTCCCACTCGGGAAGTGAGTATGCGCCCTCCCGGGAGGCATCTGACTCAGAATCCGTGCCAGAGTATGTTCTTGACTGGCCGGAGAGGAAGAGATTGACAAATACACCTCTGGGCTTCCCTACTGCCCAAGCATCAGTACAAAAATCTTTCTGAGTCGTCTGAGGGCTCAGCTGCATGTAGTGCCAATGAATATCCTACCTCACCTAAAGCTTCACTATCCGATGAGCATTTTGCAGAAGAAGAAGGAGGGGATGAGCCCCAAGTAGGAGGAGTAGAGAGACCCAGATGCCAGTACAGGAGCAGCCCCAGATTCCGGTACAGTCCCAGGTCCCAGAGGAGACACAGGTTACAGGGAGCCCCAAGGACCCAGCACCAGCAGCCTATGCAGCCGGAGGGCCAATAGGGAGTTTCTTTTTACTGTCTTTCTTTTATTCCATTTTGAGCTGTTTTTGATTAGTTAGCATTGAGGACAATGCTAGCTTTCATTTGAGGGGGTAGCCCTATTTGGATGACTGTATGTATGAAACTATTTCCTTTTATTACGCATTTTATTTTTATTTTTGGTATGTACATAATTTTACCATTTCAGTTTACTTTTAGTACTTTACAACATTGGTCTGTATATAAAGTTACCTTCCGATGTATATATTCATTCCGCCTTATGTATATTCGACTAAATCCCCTCTTGTATATATTTATTCTGCTTTTCGCATTTTTCATTTCATAGCTTCTTATTTTATTTTCGTAGCTTCTTGTTTTGAATTTTTGCGTGCAATAAGCCTTTGGTTTTCTTAATGCCACGGTTCTTTCCAAAGGTGGAATTTGTGTGAACCGGGTTTCTCTTCCCGATGATGGATGGCACTGACAACCTTCTTAAGGGTTTGAGTCTGTTTTTCTCTTTGATTTTTGTGTGAATAGTATCTAGTGAGTAATGGTGCCTCAAGCAAAGTTTCACTTGGGCCTAGCACATTTGCCTTTGATCCTATGGTCAAAAACAAATTGTTGTGTATATGATGGTGAAAGTTGTGACCTTGAGACTCTTATGTTGGCCGATAATCATCAAGTGGTTCTTCGGGACCATTGTGTTGCTCAAATCTTAGCTAAGGTCGTTGTGGGCCCTCGACTCTGTTTCTTTAGCAATCCCATAGCTTGTGTGGTGAGAATTTGAATTGCAAGTCCAAGTCTCGTGCCATTAGTCTAGAACTTTCCCTGAATGTTTTTTTGGGCGAAATCCTAAGTGTAGTTTGACTTGAGATGTGATTATATGCTCTCCTTGATTCGAATGATTTCTTGACAACTTCCATGGCCTACCAATGATAATATCCCTAGTCAACCCTTTTGAGCCTTAGACCTTTTTCTTTCAAAAGCCACGATACAAGCCTTTACCCATTCTAACCCTCTCTTGGCACCCTATCTTTCCTTAGCACAAGGCAAAAGCATAAGTTTGAGGGAGAGACGAGGAATACAACAAAGTGAAAAAAGGTACAAAATGAAGAAAAGGAAAGGCAATGAAAAAGAAAGAAAAATCAAAAAGTCAAAAAGAATGAACAATCTAGAAGAAATAAAGGGAATCAATGAAAGCAAAGAGATGAAAGGTGTGGAATGTTTAGAAAGGAGAAAAAGGTTTGAAATGAACAAGAAGGAGTGACAGTATGTCTCTCTAACCCCTCGGAAAGAGCTTTATGACTCAAAAAGTCAAGAGAATGTACGCAAAAGTGAAACAAATGAAGTGCTTAAGGAAAGATGGAACCCACCTAGACCAAATATTTCCTACCTTGAACCAAAAGCCTTCACTATATCTCCACAAAAGTCCTATATGATCTTGAGTTGAATGAAGCTTACATTAATGGCGACTCACATAAGGGGCAAGCTTATGGTACTTAGAGCCGGACTTGAGACCTTTCTTTAAGAGAGATGAGCGTGCTTCCTTTATCCTCGCTCTGGGTGCTACAATCTAAAAAGTGAGGTTTGCTTAAGGAGAGTTGAAGAGTATGAGTTTGGATTCCACAATGACCAAAGTAGTAGAAAGAGTTTCTTTGATGGGTTGAGTCAACTCTTCATGCTCTTGTGTCGCATTAAATCCATGGTGTTTAAAAGGTCGAATGTTGTTAATGATTCATTCGAATTGAGGGCAATTGTTAGTCCCAATTGATGCTAGAAGAGGTCACCTTAGGGCAACTGAATTTTCTTGGATTTACTCTTAAGAGGTGGGGCTTATTTTTTTTGCTTGAGGACAATCAAAAGCTTAAGTTTGGGGGAGTTGATATCTAGGGATTATACTTCATTCTACACTCCTTCTTACTTGAGTTTTGGTTAAAAATATATACAAAATAGTCTCAAGGGCTTACATGTTGTACTTGTTTGCAGGGTTTGGTAAAAAAGATGACAATTAGTCAAAACCAGCTCAAAAAGGAGTGAAACATGCACAAATACCAAAAACAAGTCCAAACACAGTGCAACAGAGCCACTGCGGCCGCATTCCATTTAGTGCGTTCCGCAGTGAAGAGATTCAGATAGGTGCAAATGACGGAAACTCGAGCCCTGCGGCCGCAAAGCAGTTTGTGCGGACCGCAGTGATCTCACCGCGGCCACAACCCATTTTGTGTGGTCCGCAATGCTAGGATTCAGAGAGCTGGAATTTTGGAGGTCATGGCCAACGCGGTCCGCAATCCTATTTTATGCGGGCCGCAGTAGTAGCCACCGCGGCCGCGGTGCATTTTATGCATCCCGCGGTGGCCAAGTTCAGAGAGAAAAATGTCAAAGCCAAAGAGCCTCACCGCGGCCGCACTCCATTTCTTGCGGTCCGCAGTACCCCCGCAACGGTATTTTTGTCCAGAAAATTCGGCCTACTATAAATACTTTCTTTTCCCATTTTTTGGTAAGATTTTGTAACCTAACTTCGACAGGAGCTCGTGAACATCAATTTTAGACTATTTTGAGTAGTTTTATAGTGGACTTATCATTGAATCTTCAAGTATTAGCTTGTAATTAAATTCTATGGGTTATTCTTCATCTATTTCTTTGTTTTCTTTCACTATCATGAGTAGCTAGACCCATCAGCTAGAGTTGTGGCTCAACTCTAGAGTGGGTATTTGATGGGTCTTTTGATTTAACACTTAGATGTTTATGGGTAGTTGATATTTGGACTGATTTGTGTTTTCCATGTTAAATTAGTGGTTGCAAACACTAATTGGTGCCTATTTGACTTGGGGTCTTCTTGAGAAAGAGAGCTTGAGTCTAGAAAAATCAATCCAACAAGGAATTGGGATGTAATCAAGAGATTGATAGTCTCAATTAACGGGTTAAACCTAGAGATAGTAATAACCTACTTGAGCCTAAATTGCTTGCACAATTGACACCCAATTGGTCTCGAGAGAGGCAATTAGGGCAAAGCCACTCGAGCTACCGAGAGGTATATAGTGGGTAATTGCGTGCATTGGCTATATCACAATTCCTAACATAACGTCTTTGCCTTAGGCTTTAGATCCCGTCAAGTATTCACCTAGGAGAAAGTCACAGTCCTAATCCCTTTATCTATTGAGAAAACAGTCAAAAATATATTAGTTAGTTAACTTGTAATTTCGACTAGACTAAACCGTAGTTTAATCACAAAACCCTTTGATGAGAAGTGCAACTGAGAACACAACGCACCATTAGATCACTTAGGAACTCAACTCTCACATATATAGCTCCCTGTGGAAATCGATCCCAACCCTTCGGGTAAAATCTGCATTGACCCCCGTACTTGCCACTCTTTAGTGGTATAGGCGGGAGACGATCACTTTTTGGCGCCTTTGTCGGGGAGCTTTATAGGGTTGGGTGACATCAACATCGAGACCAAAAGCTTTCTGTATCGCAAGAATTGAAGCACCAACAATGCAAACACTGCATTCGGAAGACGCGTAATGATGATGCGCATGACAATGACAACATCTGACATCACTTGTGCCAATCACGGCCTTTCCAGGAATTAATGACCTGGTTTCGGCTAAATTTCTCTCATAACGGGCGTGGAGAAGTCCGCTCACCAAGGACGAGGGGGTCACGACCTTGATAAGCGGAAGGACTAGCTAACTATATTGGTCGAAATTCGGACCAAACTTAATGACTTCGTTGGTTGAGGTCAAAGTTTAGGTCGGCCAATATTTGGAGACGAAGGGCCTTTCTCGAACGAGATCGACGTTGGGTCGAGTAGAAGAATTTGTAATGACGTTAGGATACTTCTAGGTTAGGAAGAGGGAATATTCTCTCCCTTGTACTTTTTAGGGTCTCTAAAGAATGTTCCCTATATATAGGAAAAGAAGGAGAGAAAAAAGGCATCTGAAACTCTCTGAAAGAAACTTTGTATGAAGAATATACATCTCTTTTATTTTCTATTGGTTCTCAAGCTAAAAGACACCTTTTCGTATGCAAGATCCAAGAACCTAGTATTCCACCCACGTTTCTTATCACCTGCATTGCTGACAAAGAGCTAGTTGACTTTTAACATTTGATATTTTGGGCGAGATATCCTTTAATATTACATTTATTGTCATTGCATGTATTTAATCCGCATACTCACTTGTGTATTCATTATCAATCATCATAAATATCTTTGTCTAGCATTTATTATTTTAGCACTTTGATTCATTCTACTCGTTATCAAATTCATAGATCTGACAATCATTAAGCTTAACTAGGATTAACCTTCCACTTATTTATTAAATCTCCTTTATCGCGTTTTTTGGTAAAACATATTGATGTTATAAGAAGGTTGTATTCAACTTAGACAAACTCGAACAATCCTAGACTTCATTTCAATATATACGACTATTCCTTGTTTCAATGTTACATATATTTTTTCTCTATTTTCTTTTACTTAGGATGTTTTCACTTCCCGGAAAAAAAATTGTTAAAGTTTAAATTGTGCTAGTCAAACTCTAAAAAAAGTGAAAAGAAATAAAGAAGTCGCTCTTTCCCGCTTGAACAATAAAAGTATTTTAGTGCGACTCGTTCTAAATCCACTAATAATAACAAATTTTGCTCGATATTAGCGATCCGAATAAAAGTGCAACAAAGCTGGAATACCCAAATCTTCTTTAAAATACCTGTTCCTTATCCCACGCTTCAGATTTGGCTCTTTACTCGAAGCTTTTCGAATCAAAATCTCATAAGGAGGAAGAAATTTGAATCAATTACTCCCTTTGTTATTTCGTAGGCCTTTGACTCGGGCTTACAGTATAATTTGGAAATACCGAATTACCATATTAAAACCGAAAATTTGGTATTTGGTATTTAGTATTTGACATTTTGACAAACAGAAGTTATTGTGCCGAATAAATCAAAATCGAAAGAAGGAAAACCGAATTATATACTGAATATCTAAATATTGTATCGTACCGACCGTCGAACATTTGACCATAAAAATAGCATTTTTTTAAGGGGAAAAAAAGTAATCGGAGTTAAGTACAAAATTAATATTTTAAATTTAAAATTATGTCTGGATATGTATTTCACTTGAAAAAATTATAATTTTATGAGTGAAGAATTTTTTTCCCAAAAAAATTATTTTGATTTTGAAAAAACCAAATACTTACAAATTTCATGGATAAATACATTGAAAAAAAAATTAAGGAAAAGAAGTCTATGGACAAACGGCCCTTCACATGGTTAACTTTGTTTTCAGCACCTCACAAAACATTACTCGGCGATTTAAAAAATTGTTAGTATAACTTTGTCTTCCTAATTTACCTTTAATCAATTCAATCACTTTGGCTGGATCCACTTGATATAGAAGATTATTTTTTATGGGGAGAAAATATGTGAAATTTCATTATTATTCATTTAAATAGATTTTAAAAAAAATTGCATATGTTTAACTTACGTGTCAAAACAATTCTTTAATTTTCTAAAGTCCTTATTCAATTAAATTTCTAAAATAATTTTGCTCTATTGATACAGTACAATTTAGATTAGAAAGAAATCTCATTGAACCCTTTTCCCTCCACTTAGCTACGGGAGTTTGTGCTTAGGATCATCAATTGAGCTGTCGCGATTTTCTTGCAATATAGAGGAAATGACGCATTTAATGTTTATTAAGGTCAAAATATTTATCTGTTATTGTCTATTTCAAAATTAATTACAATTTTTATTTGTACAATACAAATATATTACAGGACCATTCAGTTTTTTATTTTCTTTTAATTTTCTTTACCCCACGTGAGAGGCAAGTGAAAAATATAAATATATTCTCTTTTTTGTTTTATTTTATGATTTGAATCACATTATTTTTTACTATCTTTCCGTTATGTACTTTGACCGTAGAAGCATATATTAATAATTATTAGAAAAATAAAAATAAAATAGAATATTCGTAGTGAGAAAAAATGGACAAGAGGAATAAGTTGATCGGAGAAACTCCTGGTTGCCGTGCATACCACAATTTCAAAAGTATTGTCCTTATTTTTTGTTCCAATTATTGTCCACGTAATGACAACTGATATTATTTTAGTTTAATAATTAAATTTTTTTAAAAATAAACTCTGCGTACAGTTGTATACCATGTTGGTAGAGCTATATACCATACTTGTATCATAAGTTAGTTGGAACATTTTTTGGTTGTATTAGCAATATTTAATTGGTATACTATTTGATTGTTTTTTAATAATAGTATAATAGTACAATATCTTAAATTCTTTTTAATTTTCCTTTATGCATGTGTATTATGTAATCATTTTAATTTTTTCTTTGAGTGTTTGTCTTATATAATAGTATTATAATACAATATCTTGATATACATTCTTATATTAATATGTGGTACGCTATTTTTTAATTTTTCTCTTTATGCATGTGTATTATGTAATAGTAGTATAGTCATATATAATTTTCTAGAATTAATTAGTAGAACTAAATACCCTATTGGTATAATTGTATGTCATATTGGTATCATAATGTAGTTGGAATATTTTTTGGTTGTTTTAGCTGCATTTTAAGTGAATTCTATCCTGAAAATGATTTATATGATCATTTTTTTTCTGTGTTGGATTTCTTGCAGAGGCGGATCCAGGAATTAGAGGTTGCGGGTGCCACTACTTTATGCATATAGTATATGAGGGGTGAATATATATATA
>ML279267.1:0-47345 GCA_005239495.1 Nicotiana undulata | reverse complement strand
TTGAGAATGGAGTAGTACCTGAAGCTCGGAATTCACAGATGCAAAGGCACAATGCAGGATCAGCAGAGTTGACACCGAGCTTCACCTGCACAAAAATTTCAGGAAACACATCATAAAAAAGGGGGGGAAACCAAGACACAGCACAAAAGAAATAGATAAGCTCAGATTAAGGTACTTATCAGCTCATCCGCATGGTTCTGAAACAGATATAGCTATGGAAATCGAGGAGATGAAGCTAGGTCAAATGAATGAACGAACAGGTAAAATCAGTCCAGTAAGGAAAAGGAAAAAGCTAAGATTGAAAAGAGATGGACGAAATAAGCTCAGATTGATGTACTCACCAGCCCTACTGAATGGATTCGTCACAGCCATGGCAATCGAGCAGCTACGGCAAGTAAGTGAGGAAAGACGAAAAATCAACGAGGTGAGGACATGGAAAAATCTAATAATCAACAAAAGGGACTGTATCGAGCCCAGATCGAGGACTCAATGGACTGGAATCGCCACAGTCGCGAAGAAGAAGAAGAAACGGCAAAAGAGTGAGAGAATAGGAAATGGCGTCTCGAAGATTCTGAGTGTGAAGACAAAGGAAATGATATATGAACTGGGTATTACAACTATAATGGGATTTCAAACTGGGCCGATTTATACGAAATTAGGAAATGGGCTCATGAATTGGGCCAGATCAGGCGATACTTATGTATTGTTAAGGGTGTCCAGCTGAGTGGCTATGCATGCAAACTCGAAATTAAATTAAAATTGGCTACGTCTGCAAGTCGTTCAAGAGGAATTAGGGGCTGTTGTGCAAAAAGTGCTACACAAGTCAAGTTACATAAATGGCCAGCAGCTTAGTTTTGGAGATATTGTCACGTGTTAGGTAGATTAGATTTATTTTACTCTAAGTTTAAACTTTTTAGTAGGCTATCAGTGTGTAATGTCAATATTGAGCCTTACAAATCCAATTTTGATACTAGGTGCTATGTAGCTTCATGGTTTACTGTCCTAGCTAGTAGGACAACATTTCATTATTTGTTTTTTTGTTATGGATTTTATTAAATAAAATAGCTACTAGGCACTTAGTCTGGTAGTATAATTTGCTTTAAAAAAAATTGACTAAGCTGAGTTTCCAATATGGCATTTCTAGCCTTCAACCCTTCTGATTTCTTCAGAAGCGGCATTTTGAGCATTGATCAGCTAAGAAACCTAATTTTATCAATTCCAATAAATTAATCAAATTCAAAATTTGATTCATATAGGAAAATTGTCGAAGTGATTCCCCCAACCTTTTCTACGCACTCACATTCTTCCAGAGTTGTTTTGGAAAAGGTTTTCTTGCGGGTTCCTACTCTTGGATTGGCCAAGGGTACTTTGAAGAACTAGAATACTCGTAGAAATCCATATGGAAGCCCATGATTTCCATCCTGAAAGATCGGCACCTTCTACATGTGTTCTATCATAATTGCCGGCAGATTTATGGTTTATAACTCAGCAAGAGCCTCCATGAGGTACAGATCAGACTTGGAAGTTATAGACCGCCTCTCAGCACGGGGCAGAAGAACTTTGTTGACCAATTCAAAGAGGAGCTGATACACAGGAAGTAGAGCCTTCTTATGCACCCGTTCCCCATGCTGGATAACATGCTCCTTCACAATAGCACGCCTAAAGTAAGCTCCACAAACACCCTTGACTAAGGTCATCCTTTCACATGGAACTTGGAGAAATTTCCTAATACAGAAGCATCAAGCACCATGTCGACCCCATTTACTAGCACGCAAATGTGGTCCTCTACAACAGTGAAGAGGGTTGCATAGAAGTTTTTCACCTCATCTTCATATACCTTAGGCACATCCTCCTTAAACAAATGACCCCATTGCTGAAATTCTACCATCTTCAAAGCCTGCCTCATTCCTGCCATCTCCGAGATTTTCGGGTCAAACATGCGACCCCACAAGACTTTCTGAGTCCTCAATCTCTCCTGCCCAAGTCCACTGTCACTTGGTCTCGAAGCAACCAAAGTATCACCATTAGACAGATCTTCCTCATCCACAGCCTTCGTAGATTGACCACCACAGTTCACAAAATTTTCACTTTATTTTTCACCAGCTTCCTTGGAAGCACCAACCACAGACTTTTGAACCTTCGTAGCCCTTTTCACTAGGGAACTAGGTTCCTCTATAGCGTTCTCATCAACCTCAACTACTGGAATGTTTTTATCAACCACAATTTCTCCCTATTTCATCAATCTCTTCTTCTTTTTCTTACTGCTCCTTTTACTTTTCTGCAAAGCAGACTCAAAAGCCTCCTTCTTCTGCAACCTATTGGTTGGTCGCTTGTAAGAGGACTCAGGAGAGATTTCTGGCTTTCTTATTTTGAACCGAGCACTAAGAACCATGTCATCCTCATCATCCTCGTCAAAAGGTACCTCAATAAGTGGAATGGACTCCAATGGCGTAATGTAGAAAATAGGTTCCTGACCTGTTTCCTTAGGAGGAGACACAGATTCTTCATCAGGTTTTTCGGAGGCCTTTTCATGAACTGGAGAGTCAAAGAGTACCATAGTTCCTTCATCCCCTAAAAATAGAGTTTCTTCCCCCTGAGACTCAGGCACAAGTGAGGGTCCTTCACTCGTAAGGCTTTCAGTAGCGATAGCCATGATATTCTGCTGCCTCTTTTTCCGGTGACTTCATGGGAGCCACTGAGTCCAGGACGGAGGTGTTCAAGTACTGATCGGGATCTTCCTCAGAACCTCCAGAGTCTTGAGGGGTGGAATCTTCCAATTCCCCCTTGTTTTTCTCAGAAGGAGGAGGGGAAACAGGGTTAGCATCTGGAACGTCGGGAGTCTCGCCACTAGAAAGAGAATCAGTGTTGGACAGAGGTGTAAGGGAGACAGGAGACGAAGAATAAACAGGTGTGGACACATTTGTAGTTGGTGTATTAGATGGGAGATTTTTTGGTGGTGACGCTAAGGGGGTTGAAGAGATGGTAACAGTATTGTGGCCAGGAGTGATGAGAGATTGTTCATCGGCCATGGTGAGAGAAGGGTTTGAGAGTTATGAGAGAAGGCATAGATACAATGAGAGGGGATTGTTCAGAACTCTGTACGTGAGAAGGTTTTATGGAAGGAGAAGTTAATAATGAGAGGGAAGAGGAACGGGTTCTGAAGAATTATGAAACGATGGTAGGTTTGTGGGAATACATAACGTGCAAGGGAGGTGAAAGGATTTGAGAGACAAGACGTGATATACAGGTTCTGAAAAGTCGGATGATGTGGCAGTTGAATTAATTTTGTTGTCTTTTGAGATATGCATGAGAAAAACACATTACTACTAACATGTGGTACAGGAACCAGGTTCCTGACATGTTTCAGTCAAAAAGAAAAAAAAATTGCAACTCTCTTTTGTAGCTCAAAACTGTACCTTGAGCTTTTATGATCATTATGCATGTCTGCCTGCAATGGTATATATGTGAGTTAGGCTTAGTCAGAAAACATTTTAGCTAATTTCACTTGAGTATGACTTTCATAGCCATAGAAGGAGAATCGGGTTCTCAATTAGGTTTGATTAACCCCAATGCCATCATATTTCTCTCAAAGTGCTTCTTGGCTAGAGCTTTGGTAAATATATCTGCAATTTGATCTTCAATGCAGCAAAACCTCATACAGATAAGCCCATTTTCCACATTGTCTCTAAGAAAATGATGTTTGACATCAATGTGCTTGGTTCTCTTATGTTGAACCGGGTTCTTTGCCATGTTGAGGGCACTGGTGTTGTCACATAGAAGCGGTACACAATCGATGTATACTCCAAAGTCCTCCAATTGTTTCTTGATCTATAGTAGTTGAGCACAACACGAAGCTGCAACAACATATTCCGCTTCAGCTGTTGAGAGAGCTACTGAGTTTTGTTTCCTTGTACCCCATGATATTAGACATGATCCTAGGAAATGAGCCATTCCATATGTGCTTTTCCTATCCACCAGATAACCTACATAATCAGCGTCAGCATAACCAATAAGGTTGAAGTTGTCACCTGAAGGATAATATAGAACCAGTTCCTGTGTGCCTTTAAGGTATCTCAAAATTCTCTTAGCATCCTTCGGGTGATTCCTTAGGATTTGATTAAAACCTTGCACCTAAACCCACATTGAACGCAATGTCTGGCCCGCTGGTAGTGAGGTAGAGTAGAGAACCAATGATTCCTCGATACATAATTTGATTTACAGGTGATCCAGAATCATCCATGTCCATCTTAGTAGCAATAGCAATAGGGGTATCGATCACCTTTGATGCTTCCGTATCAATTCTCTTCAGAAGTTCTTTGATGTATTTCTGCTGACTGATACACGTTCCCTTTGTGGACTGCTTTACTTGAAGACCTAGGAAGAAGTTCAGTTCCCCCACCATACTCATTTCAAACTCACTTCCCATGAGTTTAGCAAATTCTTCACACAGTGAATCTGCCATTGCCCCAAATATGATGTCATCCACATAAACCTGAACGATGAGCAGGTTCCTTCCCCGTTTCTTAAAAAAATAGAGTATTGTCAATATTTCCTCTTGTGAAACCATTTTCCAAGAGAAACTTGGATAGCCTCTCATACCAGGATCGAGGGGCCTGCTTCAATCCGTAGAGTGCTTTATCCAATTTGAACACATACTCAGGATGTTCATGACATTCAAACACTGGAGCTTGTTTGACATAAACCTCCTCCTTAAGGAAACCATTCAAAAAGGCACTCTTCACATCCATTTGGAATAGGTGAATTCCATATGTGATGAAAAGGCAATGAGGATCCTAATGGCTTCCATGCGAGCAACTAGGGTAAAGGTCTCATCATAATCAATCCCTTACTCCTGATTGTAGCCTTGGACAACAAGCCTTTCTTTATTCCTTGTAGTATTTCAATGTTCATCCAACTTATTCCTGAATACCCACCTGGTCCCTATGATGGTTCTGTCTGAGGTTCTAGGTACCAAGTGCCATACCTTGTTTCTCTCAAATTGATGCAGCTCCTATTGCATAGTCGTGATCCAATTTGCATCCTTCAAGGCTTCCTTGATATTTTTGGGTTCTATTTGGGATAGAAAGGCTGAGAAGGCTAGGCAATTTTTGGTTTTTGATCTTGTCTGGACTCCTGAATCAAAGGGGTGATTATATTATCAAGTGGATGGGAGCTTTTATGTTTCCAATTTGGGATTGGAGTCTGATTGGTAGAGGAGCCAGGTAAGTCAGAATGGTTCCCCTGCACTTCTCGCTCTGCTACATGTGGAGTGCTTTGAACTGCATCTACAACTCTTTCTTCAGCTTCAGTGGCATTTATTTGGGTACCAGGTTCCTCTTGAGAAGTGGAAGAAGAGGTTGCATTGTCTTCACCTTCTTCCTTCATCTGACTCATCATATCGGCTTTTCCATTTGAAACATCAATGATCTCCCCAGGAACCAATAGTGGTTCATTGTCTTGATCGTCCCTTCTTTTTCCCTTGCTAGAAGAGGATATCTCATTGAATATCACATGAACACGTTCTTCCACACACTGAGTCCTTTTGTTGTAGACTTTGTAAGCTTTGCTTTGAGAGGAGTATCCCAAAAAGATTCCTTCATCACTCTTTGCATCAAACTTCCCAAGATGATCCTTTCCGTTGTTTAGGACATAACATTTGCATCCAAAGGTTCTCAGATGAGTTATCTTTGGCTTTCTTCCATTGAGTAGCTCATAAGGGGTTTTGTTTAGGAGAGATATGATCATGCACCTGTTCACCAAGTAGCATGCAGTGTTAATTGCCTCTGCCCAGAATTTTTTGGCAATTCCACTGTCAATAAGCATTCTCGGAGCCATGTCTTCTAGAGTTCTGTTCTTCCTTTCGACGATTCCATTTTGTTGCGGAGTCCTTGGGGCTGAGAAGTTGTGAGTAATCCCATTTTCATTGCAAAACTCATCAAACTTGGCATTGTCGAATTCTGTCCCATGGTCAGATCTGATGCACGATACCTTCAGTTCCATCTTCACTTGGATTTTCTTGACAAAGGACACAAGTACTTTGAATGTCTCATCTTTTGTTCTAAGAAACAGTGTCCAAGTGAGCCTTGAATAGTCATCTACAATTACAAAGATATATCTCTTTCCACCTCTGCTTGGTACTCTCATAGGACCACATAAATCCATATGAAGGAGTTCAAGTGGTTTTGATGTGCTAACATCCTTTTTTGGCTTAAAGGATGATTTCACGTGTTTTTCTCTAGCACATGCATCACACACTCTGTGCTCCTTGAACTTTGAATTTGACATACCACAAACCAGGTCCTTCTGTATCAGTTTGTTCAGAAAGGAAAAGCTTGCATGCCCTAATCTTCTATGCCATAATTCTGCATCATCATCATCACCAGCTTGCAGAGAGTCAAAATCAGCAATGTAGATGTTCTTGTATCTTTTGTCTACTAGAACCACTTCACCAGTTATCAAGCTAGTAACTGTGCACACTTTAGACAAGAACTCTACTTTGTTCCCTTTATCACAGATTTGAGAGACACTCAGGAGACTGTATTTCAGGCCATCCACATAGTACATGTTCTCAATTGAGTGTGAAAGAGACTTTCCAACATTTCCGACGCCCATAATATGCCCCCTTTTTCCATTTCCAAAGGATACATTCCCTCCTTGCAGGGCTTTCAGTGAGAGGAAATCCATGGTGTTCCCGGTCATGTGTTTCGAGCATCCATTGTCTATGACCCATTGTAGTCTGCTTCTTCTCACTGTTCCCTACATATATAAATCAAGGGTTAAATTTAGGAACCCAAACAAGTTTGGGTCCCTTGTAATGAGTAAAAGGGTGAATAAGAGCTTTTCTAGTCCATGCATGTAAGATACGATTCTTGCGATTGGCACCTGGTCCCTTTTTAGTAGTCACTTTTTCAGCAAACACTTTGTTTTTCTGAACAGATTGAACCTGGCCTGACAATTTTCCTTGAAATGCCCATTGTTCCCACAGTGGGTACAAAGCCAGTTGTCAGGCACAGTGACGTACTTGCTATGAGGGTTGTAAGAATTTTTCTCCTTTTGGAACCCTATTGCCTGCCTATTTCCACCATTATTGAAGTACATGGCAGTAACAACATCCGAGGACCAGGTCCACTTAAGAGATTTTTTCAAGATCAATTTTTACTTTCTCCGATTCTGCTTGAAGTTGCCTATTTTTATCAAGTTCACCACATAGACTAGTTTTCACATCATTCAATTCTTTTTCAAGCTTAATGTGTGCCTCACTAGCTACTTCCTTCCCTTTCTCAATGCTTACAAGCCTATGTTCTGATTTAAGTCCCTCAATTGTTTCCTCAAGGTCTGTGATTACCACAAAAAAAGTCATCCATTTCTTACTCAGTAGCTACAATTTTTTCTGCTAAAGTATTCTTTTCTTTTCTAAGGTTCTCTATGGTTTCCTTCAAGTCAACGACCATTACCATCAGATCATCTCTCTCATTATCTACACAATTAATCTTTCCAGTTAGAACTTCTTTCTCCTTCTCAAGATTATCTATGGTTTCCTTTAAATCAACCACACATACCACCAAATCATCTCTAGATTGTTTAGCATCTCCTAACTCTATGGTCAAATCATCCTTATCATTAATGAGACTGTAATATGCATCAATTAGAACATTAGCTAATGACATCAGTTTCTTAGGAGAGTAGGACTTCAGATTTCTCTGAACATCCTTGAAATTTACCTCATCACTGTCATCATCTTCATCATCATAAGACTGAGCCATCAATGCGAATAATGAATCATATTCCTTTGCTTCATTTTCCACTGCCATCATGGAGCTGTTTCCTGCATCTGTTTCCTCTTCTGATTCACTAGAGGAGTCTCCCCATGCAGCAAGAGCTTGCTTCACAACATTGTCAGTTGCACTTTTTCTGCTGAAGCATTTGTCAGGAACCGGGTTCTTTTTTTTTTGCTTTCTCAGAGTTTTGTTTGTAGTGATCCTGCTCCAGAAGTGGACAGTCTTTGATGAAGTGCCTTGGCTTCCCGCACTTGTGACAGAGATCATAGATCCTTGGTTTACTGGAGCTCCCTCTCTTTGGTATACCACCATTTCTTCGAACCATCTTTTGAAACCTTTTAGTGAGATAAGCCATATCATTATCTTCCTTACTTGAGTCATTGTTTTCAGTGTTGAGCACCAGATTCTTCTCCTTCTTTGGTTCTCTTCTTTCACTGTCTTTCTTTTTCTTCATCTCGTATGTCTTCAGATTTCCAACCAGCTCATCCATGGTTAGAGTTTGTAGATCTTTGGCTTCAGTTATGCCGTTCACCTTAGTCTCCCATGAGCTGGGTAAAACGCTGAGAATCTTCCTCACAAGCTTGTTTCTAGGAATGATTTCTCCAAGTGAATGTAGCTCATTTATGATAGATGTGAATTTTGTGTGCATATCTTGTATAGACTCATCATCTTTCATCCTGAAGAGCTCATACTCGGTAGTGAGCATGTCGATCTTGGACTGTTTAACCTGAGTGGTTCCTTCATGTGCCGTTTGAAATGCTTCCCATATATCTTTGGAAGATTGACAAGCTGAGATTCTATTGTATTCATCAGGTCTTATACCACATACCAAGATCTTTTTAGCACGGAAGTTCTTCTCAACAGCTTTTCATCAATATCATTCTATTCCTTCCTGGTTTTCAGTACCATCACTCTAGATTCTCCTACCTTCTTCATTGGAACATGTGGACCATCACAAATGACGTCCCATAGCTCAGAGTCTTCCGCCATTATAAAATCATGCATACGAGTTTTCCACCAACCGTAGTACTGACCATTGAATCTAGGAGGCCTGTAGGTTGATTGTCCTTCCTCAAAGTTTGGTGGAGCAGCCATTGATATCCTTTCTAGGTGTTAGCCTTTTAGAAAGAACATGACTCGATACCAACTGATAGTTTATACGAGTCCACCAAACTGTATAGAGACCTGTTCCTATATCAGTTCTCTCAATGCTAACTACTGAAACAGTATGTAAATAAGACACATGATTTTTACATGGAAAAATCCCAACTCAAAGGGACAAAAACCGCGACCTACACTGGTAGGATTTCAACTTTACTAACTTGTAACTACACTATTACAAGCCATTTTGTAATGAATCTATTACAAAGACTTAAACCTAACTAACTTGTAATACACCTACTACAAGCCACTTTGTCACTCACTAGTTACAAAGACTTCAACCTATGACTAACTCTAGTCACAACACAAACTCAGAGGGTTTATGTTTTTGAGTTTCCTAAAACAGAGCTTCTAAGAAAGCAATATAGGAGTTACAATGAAGAACTAATACAAGATTACAACTCAACTAAGGATACACATAGACTCATAATGGAACTGTTCCGTAGTGGAGTTGTCTTCTTGTTCTTGATACATTTATGACTTCAATGTTGGATCAGATCTTCAATGCTTGAGAGAATATCACTAAATGCTCAAGTGAATGTTTGTTGCCATATACCTTGTTATTATGCTTCAATGAAATCACAAGGATGATGTCCATACTTGGTTGGTACAAGGCCCTTCCCAATGGGAAGTGACTGCTACATTGTTTCTGCACTGTAGCATGCACAGTTGCAGGCAGTCACTTTCTGCAGTTACTTTTCAACTGTAGAGTTGACTTTGTACTTCTATCAGGGAAACACCAGAGGATCAGGTCCCTGAGTTGGTTCTTGTGTATCCAAAGTCGCACTGCTCATATTATCTTAAGTCCATTGCTGAATAATTGTACCAAGTATGCATCAGATCCTTTATCTGGTTCTAGACAAGAAGTTTGTTAGATCATCAAAATATAAGACTGTGAAACCTTAAGCCCATCACAACCGTTCACAAGTGCAAGCCACTAGAGATTGTTAGATAATCTATGGCTCGATAGCATAAATTTCTAAGGGGAAGTGAAGTTTGTTATCAAACTGAAGATTACCTAGCAATTCATTAGTGGAATCCTTGAAGGTGTAAAACTTCCAGTGTTCAAATTCGCATTCGAACATTGGGGGAATGATATGAGGATACGGCAACAATGGCTGCCACATCGATCGGAAGACGAAAACCGAAAACAAAGTTGTGCCATCGGGACCGGGGACTGCGCAGCTAGCCCCATAAAAATAAGTTGTACAAGTTAGCCACAAGCAATGGCAATTTTTTTAACACAACGAATGCTCATGTATTGTTAGAAAGTGAATGGAATAAAGTAAAGTCCTTTAATTTCTATCTTGTTTCTTGTATGAATGATGAATTAATTTTATCATTTGAAAGTTAAACAAGTACTTCAAATGTTAGTGCCATAATGAACAGGAGACGTCCTCTTCAAGAGCACCGTAAACATAAGAGGCCCTATCTTATAAAACCCTCACGTCAAATGGTTTAATTCAAGGGAACTTATGCCCGGAATCCAAACGCTCTCGGAGAAACACGCACCCAAAGCGTTTCACAATTCGACACAAAGAATAAAACTTGCGCCAATACTTAAAAGAAAAGTACGCAGAGACTTGTGCAAATACTCGAGTGAAAAGTATGCAAAGAGAAAAAATGCACAATACTTAAGTGAAAAAGTGCTTCTATTCACAACAAAAGTATAATAGATACACAAGTTTGGAAAATAAAAGAAAACAAAAACTAAGCTACTGCATCTCCGGGACCTGGAGGAAGAGAAACATTTGCGCCCCCAGGAGAAGTGGATGGATCTGCCACCGGCTCATCACTTTGTCCTTCAGCATCATCACCTTCCGCTTCTTCTTCAGTTCCCGAGAACTCAAAATTGGTACCGGAAGAATCGGTAGCATTAGGCCTGGCCTAAAGACCCTTTTTGGCAGTTAACTCAAGCTCACGGGCCTTAGCGATTTCGGTATCAAAATCAATGACATCCCCTTTAACCTCTTCTAAGGTTTTTCTCCTCATGTTGTACATATCATATGTTTTTCAACAACGAGGAAAGCCGCTCGGAGCCTGAGTTCTTCATTAAGTCGGAACCTTGGCAGAAAGATTTTCCCGCGCAGATGTGGTGGACTGGAGGCTGACATCGAGCTCGAGGATAGTAGAACTATAAACCCTATTATGCTCGAGGATCCTCTTATGCTTCTCTTCAAACAGGGCATACTTCACCTCGGCAACAATAACTTCTTCAGTTTTGGAGGCTAAGGTTGCCTCCAAATTATTCAACCTTTCTACTGCGGCAGCCTCGTGATCGGATGCAACAAGAACGACATTGTGGAACTCAACCCATTTGTCCCTAGTTTCTTCGAATTGTGACCTTAATGGGGAGACCTCCTAGCTAAAAGTCACTACTTCTTTCTCGCTTTGATGCAACTGAGCCTCCAACTCAACAACCTCGGCAACTCGAGCTTCCAATTCTGAGAGGCGAGTAGCAGTTTTGCCTTACTCGACCAAAAGTTGACCCGTTCGGAGATAAGTTCCTCCTTATCATAAATCATCCTTTGAAGGCTCTCGGAAGGAAGGAAGTTGGCTTGTAAAACAAGAACGCAAATTCAAAACCCTGCCATAACACAGATAGAAGAAACAACAGAGAAAACAAAGACTATACCATCGCTACATTGTGCATGGCATTGTTCAACAAACACTCTCGAGAGAGAGAGTTTGTATTTTCTCTCAACATTTCTTTGAAGACAAGGGTTTCAGATAGTTAGCAAGTTTTACTGGCCAGGACAACAGATGGAATCCGGTGGAAATCGAGAGGGTGACGTTTCTCCTCATTTGTGGATCTTCTGAGGGGGCAGCATAATTTTGCCCCAAGTTCCTATGAACTGGGGACTGGGGGAGGGACGTTCTCCTCTCGAGCAACCACGACTGGTGGAGATGATGTAGCAATTGCTGGTAGCGAAGGAAGAGTTGGTGAAGAAGGAGATGAAGCCGATGGCGTTGAAGGATGAGAAGTGACTGCGACAAGCGTAGTGTTGGTTGTTGGTTGCTCATCAACCGAAGATGGCAGGGTCCCGATACTCAGCCTCACGGTAGCGGGCACGTCGGATGGGATTCAGAAACGGGAGTTGGAAATTTCCACCATATCATACTCCCCTAGAGTGCCAAGGCATCGTCCTCGGTTGGTGTAACTAACTCAACATATTGAGCATTCTGTTGAGCTGAGGAAAGTCGTCGTCTTCTATGTAGAGAAGTGCCCTCCTTGCTGGCTTTTCCATCATCGTCGATCATCATGATGTATATGGTTGGCTCGGGCGCGGGTCTCATCACCACAACCTCTGGGGACGACTCGAGTGCGACACTCTTTGCCTTTTTATTTGTTTCCCCTAACTGCAGAGGAACCTCTTCTTTTTGGTTGCTTGTTCTCTGGCCGGGGACTTTGTGAAGAAGCACTTGCACCAGAAGCAAGTCTGGAGACACCTGTCTGTGTAAAAGCCTCCTGCAGCAGCCTCGCCATCAACAGGATTAGCCAAAACGTCCTCCTCGGGGACGACAACTGAGCCCTAGGGTAGACCTGAATTCAACATGAGAGAAAGTTTAATCAACTTCCTTATACAAAAGGTAAAAACAAGAAGAGTTAGACTTACCCTGATTTTTGGCCTTCCACCCATATTTAAGGGCTAGTTCTTTCCACGTGAGGGTCTCAGGTGCAATAATGTCCAAAAATTTCTGGACCCAGTGGTCCAAGCCTTCAACCCTAGATGGCACCCACCAAGTCGCTGAAATAAGCGAAACAAGAAGGATCAATAACGATATGGGACGGTCTTTAATGGAAGAAAAGACAAATGATGAACTTACGAGTGCGGTTCCATCATTCCATAAAGGATGAAACCGTGGCCGAAATAATGACACTAGTGGCGACTGCAACAAACCTTTCCATCCACCCACATTCGTTGTCATCATCCATGCTAGATAGCAGAGCATGGTGGCCATGCTTGTTGAAATTTATCATTTCCACGGGAAAATCTTGGGGGAATAAAGATTCATTAATCAAGCTAGGGTTAGCTCCTCCCCCGTCTCCTGGCACAGACGCCGAAGACAAGCGATAATTTTTCACACAGAAGGACTTACTTGTGCCAGACATACCTGGTAGGGGATGCAGAACTCCAAGATGACAGAGTCAAGCTCTCCACTCAAAGAGAATGGTCCCAAAATGAAGGGATACATATAAAAATACGTAAAACCCTTCTTGAGTAAGGTTTATCTGCTCCGCTAGGTCAGAAGCAATAATGTTTAAATCTTGACAATGACAATCTTCCTTCAAAACACGAATACTGAAATGACGGATGGAAGAAGTATACGCTAACAACCCACGTATGAGGGTGAGCGGAAGGATACTTCTCTTCGAAGTCCTTAGTTATGACAAGACTCTTTGGGATGATAGAGCTTAATGTAGTAAGAGCAACATCATCAACTTTACCTTTGTTCTTTGAGGAATTAGAGTTTCTGAAAGAAGAGGCCATTTTTTATCAGAAAAGAAAGAAAGATTTTCTCTCAAGAAGAAGGTTAATCATCACACTTTTAATTAATTTATAATCGTAATTGTATTATTGGTTGGTTATTTGTATCCGCTCATGTAACAGAAGACAATGAACATGCTATTAGGGGAACTTATATAAAGCAAATTGCAAGGTCTTTTTATTACTATAATTTACAGGTTATCAGCAACGTGAGACGTGAGGTGTAATTTTAGTTTAACATTAAATTTAAAGAAAATTACATAAAAATTTCCTTTTAAGGTTTGGATTCAGAGCACATAACTACTCTGTAATTTCAAATATTGCCTAAAGCCTTCCTTCTTTCAAGTCTTACGTATTATTTCAAGTTTTGAGTAAAAAATTATTTTCGAAAAAAAACAATTTGTTTGAGATAAATTTGCAATCGAGGAGTACAATTTATACTTATTCATATGATATCCTCAATTATCCATTTTCCTCGAATTTTCTCCATTCCCTTTTAGTAGAAATTTGGGTTGATTTTTTTAAAAAAAAACATTTTCTTTAATCAATTTTCACAAACATAAAATAATACTTCTTTTTCTTGAAGGAAAAAAGAAATAGTACTGAAAAGGTAAAAAAAAATAAAAATAAAGAAACCCTCCTCTATAAATAGCACCACTATACTCGTATATAAAGGCAGAACCGTTTCACTTTGTTCCTCGCGTATCCGTTAGAACATCCTGCTCGAAACAAAGTTAAACGTCAATTTCTCCGAGCAAATCAAACTATTTTCCAGACTCAGGAAAATCTAGCCACTGTTTCTGCGTTATCTTTCATAAAACCAAGTCGCACATTCAAGCCCAGCATCTCAGCAATAAAGAGATCTCCCCAATTTTCTCTAATCGCATCAGTTGCTGCTGTAACATACAATAATTTATTACCAGCCTAGCCGAATTAAGAAATTCTTATTATTACTGAAACAACCATATTCTAATTGCAGCCTCAATGGATCCTTCTATCATGAAACTCCTTGAAGAAGACGAGGTAACCTCTTTTTCCCCTTTTCCTTTAATAGAGAAATTTTGCAGTATGTATATGTAATTGTGTTTGAAATGGTGGATTAATGTTGAATTAATGATATGTAATAGGATGAAACAATGCATTCGGGGGCGGATGTGGACGCATTCACTGCTGCCCTAAATAGGGATATCGGAGGCGCAGATAATTCACAATCTCAGCCGTCCGATTCTGATAGCGGTATGATTATCAGCTTTTTTGGATCTTACTCACTGTTTTATTGTAATCAATTAAATTTTGTCAAATTTTTAATATGGATTCATTGGATTGTACACTTCATTGGAAGATTATACAGTGGAAAGGTAAAAAAATTGGATCTTTTTAGGTTATATATAAGCTGTTGAATGATCCCATAGGCATAAGAAAAAAATTCTATTGAAGTAACAAAGGCTATCCTTTTTCATCTATGTTTCATAATATCAGCAGAATAGATATTTCAGATTTGCATGAGAATTTCTGAGCTTAAAGAGTGTTGGTGTGTAGACAATTTTGTGATTGTGGTTGGAATATTGTCTTGAAAAGCTACTGTACCATTATCTTTTGCTTTACTTCTCTTGTTTTCAGTAGTGTTCGCTTTCTCCTTCCTTGGAAAAAAATCTTATCTTTTGCATAACTTTAACAAACAGTACCGTTATCTCAAGGAAGCAGTTACACCTCAAATCAGTTTGCGTCATGGCAAACTTCTAACCATGACGAAAATGCCAGTCGGCATAGTCTTCAAGATGCAGAGACCGTTCCGCAAAAGGAGGGAAATATGTCTGATATGCAGTTACAGCGACATGATACCGATTCTCAGAATCAACAGCAAAAAAATGATTCCTCACAGGAGATCAGTTCCCTTCCTTTGCAGCATATATCTTCCCAGGATACTTATCAAACCACAGAGGTTGAACAGGACACACTTCATTCTTCTAAAGCAGTGAATATACAAAATTCTGAAAAGAATACTCAAAATCCAGAATCTCAACATCTAAACTTACAGGGAGCGAAAAGTCAACAGTCCATGCAGTCCTTCACAACAGGAACTAGTGGTCTGCCACTTGTGGCAGCAGATGCAAGTAATCAGTCAGAATCGGCGACCGGGTCGAGTAGCCAATCAGCAATCAATGTAGCTAAACAGGGAAAACAAGTGCCTTTTGCCATGCTTTTCCCTCACATACAACCCCAGCTTGATAAGGATAGGGCAATGCAACTCCAGACACTTTACGTTAAACTCAAAGTAGTTTGCTATAGCTGACTTGTTTTTGCATTGTTTTGCCTTTTCTGTTATAGTAGTTTTGCTAAGAAATGGAATATGTGTTTCAGAAAAATGAAATTTCTAAGGAAGGTTTTGTAAGACACATGAGAAGTATAATTGGTGACCAAATGCTCAAAATGGCTGTATATAAATTTCAATCTCAGGTAGATGAAGCAGCATTTTTTCAGTTGTTACATAAAAAAAAGTTCCCAATCTTTGTGTATTAACTCTACGTCAATATTTAATTCAGGCATCTAGAAACTCACCGAGTGTTCCCAGTCAATTTCCTCAGTCTCCGGCTTCTCAGCAGCAACATTCGCAAATGCCAACAGATGGTACCTTTGTTCTTTGAATCTGTTTGGTTCATTCTAATCAGGTCCCAGCTTATTGCTGACCTTACTTCTCTTCTGCTGCTCCTATGCGAATATGGACAGATTCTAGTAATATGGCAATTGAGAGTAATGCTCAAAAGTTGCGGGAGGTGGAAAATCAGGCAGATTTGCGTGGAGCCCAAGGAAACCAGATGCCTTCTTCTAGTTTGATTGCTGTGAAACAAGAAAGGGATCACTCACCATTCCCAATACAGGGACTTAATAGGCAACAACAACAACATTTGCACTTCTCACAGGCATCATTTCCCACATTTCCAAATGCAGGGAACAATTATAGTGCATATTCTGCATCTAATGTCAACTCTTCAACAACACAATCGCTTAAGCAGCAATCTGATGATGCACAAATGAGACAATTTTCAGCTCAACAGAACAGAAATGCAACTCAGTTAGGAGTGCCAACACAAGCCATGGGAATGATGAGCGCCCCTAAGTTTGAAAAGCAAAACACCTTTGGCGAAGCCAAAAGATTACCTGGCGGGAGTCTTAATATTCCAACTACTTCAAGAATCCAGCAGCCTTCAGTTCAATGGCAACAGTCTGCCAATAAAGAGCAGAAAAGTATTCTTTCATCACCAATGACCAATCTAAAGTCTGAACCAATTGATCATTTCCATGACCAGCTACAAAGATCCCAGTTGTCGCCCTTCTCCTCTGCTCAGGTGGAGCAAGGAAACTCCACTTCAGAAAGTTCAAGGGATGAATCTATTGAACAGATCTCCAGAATTGGTTTATCAACAACTACTAGCATGAAACCTTCAAATTCAGCCTCGTCTTCCATGTCATCTCAAGTGGATACTAGCACATTGGTAATTTTCTTGGTTTGCACCCTGACTTGATTTATTGATTTTTCAAGTGAGGATATATTATAGAGTTTAGAAGTATATTTACATGCTTCTTATATATATACAGTCAAACCTCTCTATAACCTGTTCCGAGATTTTTTGGCGGCTATAGTAAAGTGTTGTTACAGAGGACGTGTATTATAACATAACATAATGATCAGTTCCGAGAAAAAATTGGCTTTTATAGTGAATGGTTGTTATATGAGGATGCTGACAGTACATACATATATTTCCAGACATAGCTTGTCTATTAGTCTATGTGAGAGTTTTGTATATTGTATAGAAGAACTGCTCAATTCCAAGTTTTCAGATAGGAAAAGATAGAATAGATAGTGTCAGTATTTCTTCTTATTGGAACCTTGTATCCACTCAAGGTCCCTTTAGTATCTTGGAATATTTTTCTCTTTTCTGGGTTATGAAAGAAAGCCCATGGCAGCTGAACGGAAATATAGGAATGTTTAAAGTAGAAAGTATTGATATTTTTTCACAATGCCCTCACCACCGAGGGTCAAAGTGAACGTGAAAAGTTATATCTGCCAGATGATTGGCAACATGAGATCTGTTCCTGGCAGTCAATTTGGTCGTCATCATATATCTTATTTCTCACTTGCAAGATTTTTGATTGCATGTTTCTGAGCTCTTTTCTGAATTTTCATGTTTTTGTCTTGCTGGTATTTGTTTGAAGTTGTCGATTAGATGCACTATAGTATCTCCATGCTTCTCACTGTTGCTTTTCTTTCACTTTTGTTGCATCAGTTGAGTACTCGGGCTGCTTCTGTGACATCTCTACTTGGGCCGGGAAACAACGGAAAGACTCCTGTGAAAAAGCCTTCCATTGGACAGAAGAAGCCCCTCGATTCGCTAGGTTCCTCACCTCCACCTTCAGGGTATACTGTTCTGAGCACCTCTACTATGATGTTTTGCTGGAATAATGTCTCATTATTGTGTCTCTTGTCCTGACTTCACTTTGTATTCTTTTATTTGTACATTTCACAGGAAGAAGCAAAAGGTTTCAGGAGGTTTTTTAGATCAGAGCATTGAACAACTTAATGATGTTACTGCTGTTAGTGGAGTTAATCTAAGGGTAATACCTCCCTCGATTCGATTCCCCACAGTGGAATACGTTTTGTGCTCATCACAAGTTGTTTAAAACAGTTATTCAGAAGTATTTCGAACTAGCTTGATATTATTTTGCAATGCATAAAACAGGAAGAGGAAGAACAACTATTTTCTGGGCCCAAGGAGGACAGTCGAGTTTCTGAAGCATCTCGACGAGTTGTGCAAGAAGAAGAGGAAAGGCTGATTTTGCAGAAAATTCCACTTCAGAAGAAATTGACAGAAATCAGTTAAATCCCTCTTTTAGTTCTATACTTTTTTGATATCAACTTGGTATCGTAAAGTTACATGATAAAGTAAGTCATCTTCCTAACTGAATCACTATGTTTTATTGCTTACCTGATTCTGTGTCTGGCAGTGGCAAAATGTGGTTTAAAGAATATGAGCAATGATGTGGAACGATGCTTGTCATTGGTGAGATATGACCCTTTTTTGTTGTCTTACTTATTTTGGGAAATGCTTGTGCCACTAAACTTTCAACTTCCAGTGTGTGGAGGAAAGAATGCGTGGACTTATAAGTAGTCTCATCAGACTGTCAAAACAGGTTAACATTCTGCTTGGTTAACTTTTTTCTAAAATATGATATCTGAAAAGTTATAGGATTCTAATATGAACCTGAGATGGAGATCTGCTTTTTGTAGAGAGTTGACATAGAGAAGTCAAGACACAGAACAATTGTCACTTCAGATGTTCGTGAAGAAATCCTGTCAATCAATCGAAAAGCCCGGGAAGAATGGGAAAAGAAACAGGCTGATGTGGAAAAACTCCAAAAGGCAAATGAAGTGAGTTATCCTTCTTTCCACTTTGAGCGTACATCAACTAATTATGTAGTGGTCAATGTTAATTTTGGGAAATGTGTAACTTAATGACGTGGATATCAGCCTGAAGGTAGTAATGGAGTTGACGGGGATAAGGAGAAGGATGATGGTCGTGGCAAATCAATAAAGGTATGTACTCTCCCTTGCACACTTATGTTTTTCTAGATTTTTTAAGATCTGTAAAAAAGTATCAAGAAGTAATTTCTTTCATGACTTTGATCCTTCTCATTGTATCATTGCAGGTAAACAAGGAAGAGGATGATAAGATGCGAACTACAGCTGCAAATGTTGCTGCTCGAGCTGCTGTTGGAGGGGATGACATGTTGTCAAAGTGGCAATTGATGGCTGAGCAGGCCAGGCAAAAGCGTGAAGGGGGAGGTGATGTGGCTTCTGGTTCACAGCCTAGTAAAGATGTGACTCGGAGGAATTTATCGACTCCCACAAGAACCTCAAAGGACCATCAAGAAGCTGAGAACAGGAGCCAGTCATCTGCAAAAGTCACACCTGGTATGTATGATGATGATCCGTTTTTGGACCTAGTTCTGAGATTCATATGACTAGCTTTATGAATATGGATGATGTTTGTTTATATGTATGATGATGATCCGTAATTGGACCTAGTTCTGAGATTCATATGACTAGCATTCTGAATATGGATGATGTTTGTTTATATGCAGCTATGACTTTGGTTAGCATGATTGATATGATCCTGAATCACACATTGTTTGAAATCACAGTTTTGCCTTTCTTTTGCATAAACCACCATATCCACGTATTCTAATGAATAATCATTATCTAGACTCTTACGTCTGAAATTAATTCAAAGTATCTGTCAAAAGTGCCTGATCAATAGAGGGGCTCTTGAAGGAGCTTGGTGAAATACTATGTGCTATGCTTATACCTGTCTTCACCAGTCTAATAGCTTAATTGGGTTTTCAAAGGGGCATCTTTATGTTTTCTCATTACTTAATTTTCAAGGAAGGTTTCTTTAAAACTATACCCTATTCAATGATGCCTGTAGCCTTGTGCTCTATGATAGTGAATTTGACCAAATTCTGGAAGAATGTTAAGACATGGATTAATTATTGTTTGAAAGAAATATTCTGAGATTTGAAAATATAGAAAGTTATAATTTGAAATATTTTCCCTCTTGCTGAACTCATGATAACCTGTGTGGAAAGTCAAAATTTCGACAAAGAGAGTCTGTTTCAGCTGGTTAGCAATCCGGGAAGCTTGCTTAACTCATGATAACCTTGCAAAAAGGGGAATAATACTATGCAGTAACCAGCAAGTGCAACATGTCTCTACAAGTATCAGAAAACATCAACCATTTATCCCTTCCACTTTCAAGCTGTCAGAGACATTTGGAGTATGTTCTTTAACCTCTTTGGGGTGATCTGGGTAATGCCCTAGACCACTAAAGAAGCATACGCCAGCTGGGGCCTCTGGATAGTAGGAAAGGTGACAAAATGATGATGTAAAAAGGGTGCCGGTGTGTCCTTTTTGGAGTATTTGGAAACATTGAAACCTTAGATGTTTTGAGGGTGCCATTTCCCCTCTATACAAACTTAAAGCTAGATCCCTAGTTAGTTTTTTTTTCTTGCTGGTGTAAACTTAAAAATTTAAATAGTCTAGATAAATTTATGGATTTTGTTAGCTCCTTGAATTAATACTAGTAACCACAGGTTAGGTTCATCATAGGAGCTACAACTCCTTTTTTGCTCAGGTGATGTAACTTTTGCATCCAGATTTCAATGAAATTTTCTCATTTTACTTGATCCGAAAAAGTAATCCACTAGACATCCTGACTAGAATGAACTCGAGCAACTAAAACTTGGGAGGTAGGTTGAAAAATACTAGATTGAGATCTCTGGGTATTTGGATCAGCAAAGAGTACCCTAGCATTGAACGTGATAAATTCCCTCCCGAGCAATCTCGTGCCAAGCTCAGAGTTTTGGCATTATAGATGTTTCCAGAGTTTCCTCATGGGATGTAGCCAGAAGCGGATCCATTTGAACTTTATCAGTTTAGGATTCTAGGACAGCAGTCTCAAGTGCTAATATCCGGATTCGAAATTTAATACTTCTACATATTTAATGGATTCCTTAACACATATATAGGGTATAGGCTATAGCTACTGGATTTAGTCAAACCCATAGCTTACACTGTGGACCCCCCACCCCCACCCCCACCCCCGATGTTGCTCAGTCGTATTTTAGCCGATTTCTTAACACATATTGGGCGTAGGCCAAAGCTATTTGGTTCGGTCCCATAGCTTGCTTGGGATTAAGGGACAATAGTAATTATCTTTGTAAGGCTTGAAGTGTTTATGATCCTGGAATGTGATATTACTGTTCCTCTGTTGATTCATTTAGTGTGTTGCTCAGGTTTAGCCTGTCCACTAACCATTAGCTGCTGTAACTTTTGAGCATTTATCTTACTTTCTTTGGACAACTCTCTTTTCTGTAGGTGCTGCGAGAAGAGCTGGGAGAAATCAAGTGATAACCCAGACTAGGATTGCTCGCAGTATTACTGTGAAGGATGTGATCGCTGTCCTAGAGAGGGAACCTCAAATGTCTAAGTCTACATTGATATACCGCTTGTATGAGAAAGCTCGATCCAATGCTTCAGCTGAATCATCGTGATTCCTGGAAGAGGCATAAATCTTGAACTAGCCCTCATTTTTCTCTTCTTACGAGAATTATACATCTTGTTTATAATTTGTATCACATAAATTAAAACCCACAGTTTCATGACGCTCGTTATTAGATAACGATGTCTTTCAATCTGGATGATTTCATGTATAAGTAAGTTAGATGAAAGTAGGTCAAAACTTTCAAGATCTTAGAATATGTATTTGTTATATCTTGTTGTAGAACAATTGTATTACCTTTAATGTCAAGTACAAGTAAACTAGCTGACACTAGCTGGTGTCTTGAAATGTAACGATTAGTAATGTTTAACGATTCAACTGCTGTAGCAGATCATGAGTAAAGAAAATCCAATTCTAGAAATATATCAATTTGTGTTCTTTTCTATATGAATGTGGTAAAATGATGTTCTTATTTATCCTTGCTTTCTGCAATGACTATAACGACTTTATTAGTAAATATGGAAACAAGAAAATAATTCATCGTTCTTACTTTATCTTTTATATATCTAATAAAACAGTAGTCCATTGACCCCTGTCTTTAATAATTTAGTCTAAATCAAAACACAATGAAGAAAAAGTTGAATTTATTTGTGCAATTGACTTGTTTAGTACTGTACTTGTTGTTATGAGAATATAAGGACTCATACATTGCCTTTTAGTTTAACGAATAGAACAGAGTGAAACAAACGTGTTCAAGCCGAGCATGTGGAACCAAGGAATAAGAAAAATAGACAATGGAATATCATACTCTTCTTTTTCAAGATTATCCATTACACATTTTACGTTATTCAAGTTTAAATAAAAAAAAGATATAACTTGAAAATACCCTCCTCGTTGTACTATGGTTCTCACACGTTTCTCTTCTTAAAGGGTGGCCCTGTAAACTATTCGAAGAAGGATATGTAACTGTCACTATCCGGAATTCCGACCGCCAGAGCCATGATGGCGCCTAACATTTCACAGTTTAAATTAAATAATGAGAAAAGACTAAAATGAATATAACAATCCAAAATGATGTGCGGAAGCTAAAACAACTAAAATATTTGATTCAACCCTGAACCCGGTATCACAAGTGCACGAGCTATTAGAATAGTACAAATAAGGGTCTGAAATAACATGAAGCTGTCTGAAAGGAAAGTACACAACTAAACAAAAAAGGGAAAGGGACTCCAGGGGCTGCGGGCACTAAGCAACTATAGCTCAAGTCTCCACGAGTTGTCCAATCCGAGCACGCTAATAACCGCTGATGGGACAGATTCCCAAATCTGCACAAGAAGTGCAAAGTATAATATGAGTACAACCGACCCCATGTACTCTGTAAGTGTCGATCCTAACTCGACGAAGTAGTGACGAGGCTAAGGCATGTCACTCACACTACAACCGGTTCACAGTATATAATAAATACAGAAAAAGAAATACGGAATGAAATAGACAAGTCAACTGAAGATAATAGCTACAACCTCAAAAAATAAGCCAGTGACGTTCAGAATTACCAATCCTCAGAGTTTCCAATGAAAATACCGAAAATCAACACAACTCCAAGAAACATAAACACATAAGTTGTTGCGGCGCTCAACCCGATCCCACCGTAAAACACAGAATCCCCCATGATTTCACTGTAACAACATTAACAACAATAAATAATATATATATATATATATATATATATATATATATATATAGCAACATCAGAATCATAATTCACCCTTATTTCACCGTATCAATCCACCCTTATTCCACCTGTTGCGGCGTGCAACCCAATCCCACTGTATCAGTACAAATTCACCTTTATTCCACCATATGAATCCAACCTTATTTAACCTATTGAAGCATGCAACTCGATCCCACCATATCAGTACCAATTACTCAATGAGCACAGTCAAATCAATAATTCAAATCACAAGAACCTCTACGAGTAATGAATATAATGCTGAACCAGAAAGGAAACCTTGTACAACATGGAAATTCACATAAGTAATACTACACGGCAAGACGAGCCCAATAATTGACAATTAGAAGGTGCAAGTAAGTCAATTAAAGCAAATAGCAGGGGATCATGAAACATATGAAAAGATCTAACATCATTAACATGAGAAACAATGATTAACTAGTAGCAATTAAAGCATGGAAGGCATTTATGGCACATAACAGTTAAAACATGGAAGGAGATAATTAAGGAAAAGCGGAAAATCAGGGAAACAAGTAATTCAGCGGCGTATATGAACTCGTCACCTCGCATATACGCCGTAACACATGAAATTCACATAACACATAGTTCAAGGGTTCCTAATTCCCTCAAATCAAGGTTAAACTCAATACTTAACTCACTCCGCATTCAATTCAGAGCTTTACTGGGGCCTTTCCCCTAGAATCCGCCTCCAAACTACTCGTATCTAGCCACAATTGACTCAATAATATCAAATATTGCTAACGGAATCAATTACAATGCATAAATTTAGAATTTCCAAACTTTCTCCCAAAAAATCAAAAATCGACCTCGGATCCGCTTGGCCAAAACACGAGGTTCGGACCAAAATCAATTTACCCATTCACCCCCGAGCCCGATTATGTAATTAGTTTCGGAATCCANCTCACCCCCCATCCAAAATATGTAAATCGTTTCTGGGTCCAAAAGCTATAATTTCCCCCACCCCCCCCCCCCCTCCCCAAATTCTTCCTAAATCCCTAGTTTTCTACCATGGAAGAACAAAGATTAAGGCTAGGAATTAATGGGTGATATTAGAAATGGAAGAAAATGAGTTAGAGTGTACAAACCTATAAATTTATGTTTAGTTTTCTCTTTAAAATCTCTCTTAGGCTGAGCTCTAATGGAAGGGTTATGAAAAATGGGAGAAATCCCATTTTTGAAATGTTTTAAAGTCTGGGCGTTAGGCCTTCTTCGCGTTTGAGAAGGGCCTGTCGTGATCGCGAAGTAGAGGCTCAAATAGCCTACGCGTTCGTGAGATACCCTTCGCGTTCGCGAGCCTTAATGCCGCGTTCGTGAAAAGTATAGATCAGTTTCTCATTTCCCCTCCCCCAGGTCCATGCCTACGCGTTCACGAGAGGCTGGCTGCGTTCGCGAGGGGTAATGCCCCCACTGCTCCGCGTTCGCGAAGAAGAAACTCCCACCCAGCCCAGCTCACTCTTCGCGTTCGCGTGATTACCTTCATGAACGCGAAGAAGGAAACACCAGAAACCAACTGAAGTCCAAAAAAACAAATTTTTCTATGTTTCAACCATCTGCAACCTATCCGAAATTCACCCTAGCCCTCGGGGCTCCAAACCAATTATGCACACAAGTCCAAAAATCTCATAGAAATTTGATCGCGCGATCAAAACACCAAAATAACGCCTAGAACTACAAATCGGACACCAAATCAAATGAAGTTTTCAAGAAAACTTTAAAACTTCTATTTTACCAACCGAACGCCCGAATCACGTCAAACCAACTCTATTTCTCATCAAATTTGACAGACAAGACATAAATACAGTAATGGAACTATACCGGATCTCGAAACCAAAATACGGATCCGGTATCAATAAAGTCAAACATCGGTCAATTCTTTAAAATCATTAAACCTTTAAACTTGACAAAAATCAATAACTCGAGCTAGGGACCGCCAAATTTGATTTCGGGCATACGCCCAGGTCCCAAATCACGAGGCGGACACACCGGGACCGTCAAAATACGTATCCAAGTCCGTTGCAATGTTGACCAAAGTCAACTACAATGAATTTTTAAGGCAAAATTTTATATTTTATCATTTTTTAACATAAAAGCCTTCCGGAAATTACTCAGATTGCGGATGCAAATCGAGAAAGGCTTCGAAACATATAATTAGGTTCTAAAACTCTAGATGACCTATCGGGTCATGACATTCTCCACCTTTAAAATAATTGTTCGTCCTCGAACGGACATAGAAAAGTATCTGAGCTGGTGAAAAGGTGTGGATATCTACTCCGCATATCGGACTCGCACTCCCAAGTAGCTGCCTCGACCGGCTATCCTCTCCACTACACTCATACTGACGGATAAGTCTTTGACCTCAACTGTCGAACCTGCCGGGCTAGAATAGCCACCGACTCCTCCTCATAAGTCAAATCCTTGTCCAACTGAATTGAACTGAAATCTAATACATAGTACGAATCAACGTGATACTTCCGAAGCATGGACACATGGAACACTGGATGGGCTGCTGACAAACTATGTGGCAATGCAAGCCTGTAAGCCACCTCTCCCACGCTCTCAAGAATCTCAAAAGGTCTGATATACCTAGGGCTCAACTTGCCCTTCTTTCTGAACCTCATCACACTCTTCATGAGTGAAGCCCGAAGCAATACTCTCTCTCCGACCATGAATGCAACATCATGAACTCAACGGTCGGATAACTCTTCTACCTGGACTAAACTGTGCAAAGTCGACCCTGAATAATCTTAACCTTATCTAAGTCTCCTGTACCAAATTTGTACCCAACAACCGAGCCTCCCCCGGCTCGAACCATCCAACTGGCGATCGGTACCGCCTCCCGTATAATACCTCAAAAGGATCCATCTGAATGCTCGACTGGTAGCTGTTGTTGTAGGCAAACTCCGATAAGTGGCAAGAACTGATCCCACGAACCTATGAGGTCTATAACACAATTGCGAAGCATATCCTCCAATATCTGAATGGTGCGCTCGGACTATCCGCCCGTCTGAGGATGAAATGTTGTGCTCAACTCGCGGATGTAAATCTCAGCCAACCGCTCTGAAGAATAGGTAACTGCCACAAGAATGAAATGCGCTGACTCGGTCAACCTATCCACGATGATCCATACCACGTCGACCTTCCTCTAAGTCCGTGAGAGTCCAACAACAAAATCCATAGTGATACGCTCCCACTTCCACTCAAGAATCTCTATATTATGAAGCAAACCACCAGGTCTCTGATGCTCATACTTTACTTGCTAACAATTTAGACACCGACCTACATATGTAACTATATCTTTCTTCATCCTTCTCCACCAATAATGCTGCCGCAAGTCCTGATACATCTTGGCGTCACCTGGGTGAATAGAATACCGGGAACGTGGGCCTCCTAAAGAATCAACTCACTTAATCAATCTACATCGGGCAAACAAACACGCCCCTGCATCATCAAAACTCCATCATCTTCAACAGTAACCTGTTTGGCACCACTGTGTCTCACTGTGTCTCTAAGGACAAGCAAATGAGGGTCATCATACTGTCGCTCCCTAATGCGCCCAAACAAGGAAGACAGATTGATTGTACAAGCTAGAACACGACTTGGATCTGAAACATCCAACCTCACGAACTTATTGGCCAAAGCCTAAACTCTCTCACCGACTAGAATGTACGCAAGGCTGCCCATACTCGTTGCATTTCTACTCAATGCGTCGGCCACCACATTGGCTTTTCCGGGATGATACAAGATGGTGATATCATAGTCTTTCAATAGCTCAAACCACCTCCTCTGCCTCAAATTGAGATCCTTTTGTTTGAACAAATACCGAAGACTCCGATGATCCGTGAAAACCTCGCACGACACGCCGTAAAGATAGTGCCTCCAAATCTTTAGCGCATGAACAATGGCTGCCAAATCTAAGTCATGAACATGGTAATTCTTCTCATGAACCTTCAACTGCCACAAATCAGATGCAATCATCCTGCCATCCTTCATCAATACCGCACCAAGTCCAATACGAGATGCATCACAAAATATCGTGTATGATCCTGAACTTGTGGGAAACACCAACACTAACGCCGTAGTCAAAGAAGTCTTGAGCTTCTGAAAGCTCGCCTCACACTCGTCTGACTATCTGTACAGGGCGCTTCTGGGTCAACCTTGTCAATGAGGCTACTATAGATGTGAACCCCGCCACAAACCGGCAGTAATAACCCGCCAAACCCAAGAAACTCCGGATCTCTGTAGTTGAAGTGGGTCTAGGCCAAATATGAGCTGCCTCAATCTTCTTAGAATCCAACTGAATTCCCTCTGTCGAGACGACGTGCCCCAAGAAAGCGACTGAATCCAACCAAAACTCATACTTTGAAAACTTAACATATAAGTGGTTGTCTCTCGGAGTCTGAAGTAGAACCCGAAGATGTTGTTCGTGCCCCTCTCGACTGCGGGAATAGATCAATAAATCATCAATAAGCACAATCACAAAAGAATCCAAATAGGTTTTGAACACTCGGTTCATCAAATCCATAAATGTTGTTGGGGCATTTGTCAACCCAAATGTCATCACTAGAAACTCATAATGCCTATACCGAGTCCAAAAAGCTGTTTTAGGGGCATCAGATGCCCTAATCCTCAATTGATGGTAGCCAGACCTCAAATCAATATTTGAAAACACCTTGGCACCCTGAAGTTGATCAAATAATCAATACTCGGCAATGGATACTTGTTCTTGATAGTGACTTTGTTCAACTGCCAATAATCTATGCACATCCTCATCGATCCATCCTTCTTCTTCACGAACAACACATGCGCACCCCAGGGTGAGACACTAGGTCTAATGAAGCCCTTATCAAGTAAATCTTGCAACTGCTCCTTCAATTCTTTCAACTATGGCGGGGCCATACGGTATAACTGAATAGAAATAGGCTGAGTGCCCGAAGCCAAACCAACAAAGAAGTCAATATCTCTGTCGGGTGGCATCCCCGGCAGATCTGCAGGAAACACCTTTGTAAACTCATGAACAACTGGTACTGAATCCATGGAAGGAACCTCTACTCTAGAATCGCGGACATAAGACAAATAAGCTAGACACCCTTTCTCGACCATATGCCGAGCCTTCACATAAGAGATAACTCTGCTTGTAGAATGGCTAAAAGTACTTCTCCACTCTAATCGGGGCAACCCCGGCAAGGCTAAGGTCACCGTCTTGGCTTGACAATCCAATATAGCATGAAAAGGTGACAACAAATCCATACCCAAGATGACATCAAAATATACCATATCAAGAAATAGGATATCTACGCTAGTCTCAAGACTCCCAATAGTAACCATACACGAACGATAGACACGGTCTACAACAATAGAATCTCCCACGGGTGTGGACATACATATGAGCACTCAAAGAATCACGAGGCACCACTAGATATGAAGCAAAGTAGGATGACACATAGGAATAAGTAGAGCTCGGATCAAATAGAACTGAAGCATCTCTATGGCAAACTGAAACAATATATGTGATAAGAGCGTCAGATGACTCAGCCTCAGGCCTGGCTGGGAAAGCATAACATCGGGGCTGGGCCCCACCACTCCGAATTACATCCCTAGGAAGCCCTCTAGCTGGATGGCCTCCACCTCTAGCAGCCTGACCTCCACCTCTTACGACCTGACCTTCACCTCTGGCTGCCTGAGCACTGCCACTAGCTGGTTGAGCGGGCGGTGGTGCATTCGGTGCCAAAATCATGCCACGAGAACTTTGTTGTGGTGTGCCGCACAATAATCTCGTACAGGTCCTCCTGATATGCCCAAAACCACCACACTCAAAACATTCATCCTGGTGTTGTGGCTACTGAAACTGAGACTGACCCAAAAAGGCTGGATAGCCACGGTGATAAATCTGAATAGGAGGTGCACTGATAGGAGATGGCGATGCACTGTAGGCTGACTTCCCAGAATGAGGCACATAAGGACCACGACTCCCTGAAGTATTGTGGGATGCCTGAAGCGCCGACTGGAATAGCCTAGAAGGATGGCCGCTACCAAAAGTACCCATGCCTACAGATGAGGCACCACTGAAACCACCAGAATGGTGAGGCCTCTTATCAGACCCTTGCCCTCTCTATTTTGCAAGAACCACCTCGATCCACCTGGCAACATTAGGAAGCAACGTAAGAGCAAGTCCATCAATAAACCTCCTCACCCTCTCCCTCTCAATAGGAAGCAACGTAAGAGCATGACGGGCTAGATCCACAAAACGGGTATCGTACTAAGTAACAGTCATACTTCCCTACTAGAGACGCTCGAACTACCGGCGGTTATCCTCTCTCAATGTGATAGGAGGTACTTCTCTAGGAAGAGCTGAGAGAACTGGTCCCAAGTAAGATCAGGCGACCCAGCTGGTCTGGTCAACACATATCCCTCCACCATTTCTTGGTGGAACCCGTCATCTGAATACAGCAAAATCGACCCAATTGGTCTCAACTATACCCATGTTCTGCAATACCTCATGGCAGCTGTCAAGATAATCCTATGTGTCCTCTGAAGGTGCACCACTGAAGTGAACTGGAAAGAGCTTGGTAAACTTGTCCAATCTCCATAATCCATAGAAGACATGGCGGGTCCATCACCGGCCTGTGCCGCAACAACCGGCTGAACTACCCCAAATGGCGGGGTTGCTGTAGTCTGATACTGGGGAGCCATCTACTCCGGAGTGTGAGTAGCGGGAGTCTGTGCTCCTCCCCTAGCCTGAGAGACGGCTGGCGCCATAGGAAATGTACCGGCATGGTCCAGACTTTCCATAATGCCCACGAAACGGACTAGAGCATCCTAAAGCACTAGGGTGGAGATGAACCCCTCGAGGACCTGTGCTGGTCCACAGGTACAGTCTGAGCTGGAGCCTCCTCATCAAACACCACCTGAGGCTCCATTGTTGGTGCTGCTGCTCGAGCTCTAGGCTGAGCTCTGCCTCGGCCTCTGGCGCGGCCTCGACCTCTGCCCCTCGTAGGAGCTGCGACTGCTGTCCAGCTGAAGATGCGGCGTGTGTTCTCGTCATCTACAATAGATCAAGAATAAAAGAGTTCACTTATTAATGGTAGAAATAAAATCGCACGACAGAGAAAAATATAAGTGAAATTGTCCATAACTCCATAACCTCTGGAGATAAGTACAGACGTCTCTGTACCAATCATTCAAACTATGTTAAGTTTGCTCGTGACTCGTGAGACCTATGATACCAACTTGTCACGACCCAAAATTCCTACCGTCGAGACCGTGATGGCGCCTAACATTTCACTTGCTAGGCAAGCCAACGTTAGAACAATTTATTCATTTTTTTCTTCGTCAATGGTTTAAATTAAATAATGAGAAAATACTGAAATAAATATAACAAACCAAAATGATGTGCGAAAGCCTAAACAACAAAAATATCTGATACAACCCTGGACCCGGTATCACAAGTGCACGAGCTACTAGAATAGTACAAATATGAGTCTGAAATAAAAAGAAGTTGTCTGAAAGGAAAGTACAAGCAAAACAAAAAGGGAAGGGGACTCCAGGAGCCACGTGCGCTGAGCAGCAGTACCTCAAGTCTCCACGAGCTATCCAATCCAAGCACTCTAGTAACCGCCGCTGGGACCGAACTCCAAAATCTGCACAAGAAGTGCAGAGTGTAATATGAGTACAACCGACCCCATGCACTCTGTAAGTGCCAAGCCTAACCTCGACGAAGTAGTGACGAGGCTAAGGCAGGTCACTCACACTACAACCGGTTCACAGTATATAATAAATACATAAAAGGAAATACCGAACAAAATAGACAGTCAACTGAAGATAATAGCTACAACCTCAAGAAATAAGCCAGTGACATTCAAAATTACCAATCCTTAGAGTTTCCAATGAAAATATCGAAAATCAACACAGCTCCAAAAAACAGAAACACAAAGTTTGTTGCTGCGCGCAACCCGATCCGCCCGTACAACACAAAATCTTCCCTTATTTCCCCGTAACAACATTAACAACAATAAATAGTATATATATGTTGCGGAGCGCAACCCGATCCCACCATATAACAATATCAGAATCATAATTCACCTTTATTTCACTGTATCAATCCACTCTTATTCCACTTGTTGCGGCGTGCAACTCGATCTCGTTGTATCAATACAAATTCACCCTTATTCCACCATATCAATCCACCCTTATTTCACCTATTGCAGCGTGCAACCCGATCCCACCATATCAGTACCAATTACTCAATAAGCACAGTCAAATCAATAATTCAAATTATAAGAACCTCTACGAGCAATGAATACAACGCTGAACCAGAAAGGAAACCTTGTACAACATGGGTTAACATAAGTAATACTACACAACAAGACAAGCCTAGTAAATGAAAATTAGAAGGTACAAGTAAGTTAATTAAAGCAAATAGTAGGGTATCATGAAAAATATAAAAATATCTAATCATTAACATGAGAAACAATGATTAACTAGTAGCAATTAAAACATGGAAGGCATTTAGGGCACATAATAGTTAAAACAGGGAAGGAGATAATTAAGGGAAAGTGGAAAATCAGGGAAACAAGTAATTTGGGGGCGTATATGAACTCGGCATCTCGCATATAGGCCGCAACAAATGAAATTCACATAACACGTAGTTCAAGGGTTGTCAAGGTTAAACTCAACGCATACCTCACTCTGCAGTCAATTCAGAGCTCTACCGGAACCTTTCTCCTAGAATCTGCCTCTAAACCACTCGTATCTAGCCACAATTGTCTCAATAATATCAAACACTGCTAAAGAAATCAATTACAATGCATAAATTTAGAATTTCCAAACTTTCTCCCTAAAAGTCAAAAATCGACCATGGGCCCGCTTGGTCAAAACCCGAGGTTCAGACCAAAATTCATTTACCCATTCACCCCCGATCCTGATTATGTAATTAGTTTCGGAATCCGAACTCAAATTGAGGTATAAATCCCTAATTTGCAAAAAACTCCCAATTCTTCTTAAATCCCTAGTTTTCTACCATGGAAAAATAAAGATTAGGACTAGAAATTAATGGCTAATGTTAAAAATGGAAGAAAATGAGTTAGAGTGTACAAACCTATGAATTGATGTTGAGTTTTCTCTTCAAAATCGCTCTTAGGCCGAGCTCTAATTGAAGGGTTATGAAAAATGGGAGAAATCCCGTTTTTGAAATGTTTTAAAGTTTGGGCATCACGCCTTCTTCGCGTTCGTGAAGGGCCTGCCGCGATCACGAATTAGCGTCTCGAATAGCCTACGCGTTCGCGAAGGCTTACACCCACCAGCCTACGCATTCGCGAGCCTTGTGCCGCATTCGCGAAGAGTATCAATTAGTTTTCCCTCCCCCGGGTCCCATGCCTATGCGTTTGCGAGAGGCTGGCCACGTTCGCGAAGGGTAATGCCCCCACTGCTCTGCGTTCGCGACCCAGCTTCCGCGTTCGCGAAGAAGAAACTCGCACCAACCAAACTCACTCTTCGTGTTCGCGTGAGTATCTTCACGCACGCGAAGAAGGAAACACCATAAACCAACTGAAGTCCAAAAAATCAGATTTTTCTAAGTTTCAACCATCCGTAACCTATCCAAAATTCACCCGAGCCCTCGAGGCTCCAAACCAATGCACACAAGTCCAAAAATCTCATACGAACTCGCTCGCGCGATCAAAATAATAAAATAACACCTAGAACTACGAATCAGACACCAATTCAAATGAAATTTTCAAGAAAACTTTAGAACTTCTATTTTAACGGCTGAACGTCTGAATCACGTCAAACCAACTCTGTTTCTCACCAAATTTGACATACAAGTCATAAATATAATAATGGACTTATATCAGATTATAAAAATACGGACCCGGTATCAACAAAGTCAAACATCGGTCAATTCTTTAAAATTATTAAACTTTTAAACTTTCAATTTTTGACAAAAATCAATAACTCGAGCTAGGGACCTCTGAATTCGATTCCGGGCATGATCAAGTTCCAAATCACAAGACGGATCCGCCGGGACCGTCAAAACACGAATCTGGGTCCGTTTGCTCGAAACGTTGACCGAAGTCAACTAAAATAAATTTTAAGGCAAAATTTCATATTTTATCAGTTTTTAACATAAAAGCCTTACGGAAAAATACTCGGACTGCGCACGCAAATCGAGGAAGACTTAAAGAAGCTATTGAAGATTTCGAAACACAAAATTAGGTTCTAAAACTCTAGAGGACCTAGATCATCACAGTTACATATTAGATTTATCTTATATTTTAGTATGAAACTATTTTCACCGCTTAAACTCCAAGACGCGACCCCAACCTTTGTTGTTATGCTAAGACTTGTCAGACGTATTCTTTTTAATACTTAATGCACAAAATAAAAATGGCAGAGCTTGTGCCTAATAGTAATGACAAGGTACATAAGATATGAGGTGTGGTTTGTTATAATTTGATGGTGCCCCGTCAGTAACAAACTTCTCTTCCACATGATACATTTCAACCAAAGCGCACAGCGAATTTGACGAAAGCCAAAAATGGAAAACTTCATAAGAAAAAAGAATGAAAAAGAAAGTTGGACCGAATTTAGGTACATATCTCCAATCTGATGTTTATTTTATTCAGTTTTCTTGTTACGAAAACAGAAAAACAAATAGCACACTTTTTAAGGAGAACAAATACATTCTTTAACGTCGCGCAAAAGCAAAGTCACCGTTTAGACCCCATAACCAAAAACAAAGAAACTATTATGTAATTCCTCTACCTCTATTATTTTGTGAGTTTTACCATCACAATTTTGGATATACTAAAGAGAATAAATCACTTATTATTTTTTATTTATGCTAAAATTTGATTTCTAATTCTTCGTAGTTTTTCCTTCACTTTATTATTAATAGTTAGGTCATTCCTTTGAGAGCTATATCAAACCAATTATATATACTCCATATGTTTCATTTCAGATAATATATTTCGCTTATCGAATGTCAATTTAGTTAAAATTTGAATTTAAAATAAATTAAAATTTAAATATTCAAAAACTATAACAAAAAATATTATAAATTATAATTTATCTCATGTCAATATGATAAAAATATATTGATCAAATTTTACATATTTTCACTTTGGATAAGTAAAATGTGTTATCTGACTTGAATTGAGTGAGTTAAGAGTGAAATGACGACATAATTGGTTGTGTTAAAAGTTGCAATAAGGAATGTTGTTCGGCCACGTAACATAAGGTGATAATTTTAAGACTACCTAATATTAAACACACGTCTTCATATATTTGGAACTGTCATAAGTATCAGCCAATGGATGAGTCTCTATAGTTGGGTACTGAATCAGATTCATTGCTTCCTTTCCCTTTCCTCAAAAACACCAAAAATAACAAATAAAGAGAAGATAAGCTCAAAACCCCATAGCATCATCTTACACCACCCACCCTACCCCCTCCTCCCCCTCCCACCCCACTAAATGTCGTAATTCTCACTCCATATCATACCCTTTTTGACCTTTTATCATCAGTATATTGGCTGCTGATATTTCCAAAAATTGAGTGATAAAAATGGCGATTTCGGACAGAGTAGTGGGGAATTTGACAACGTTGTACCTGTTGGTGATAGCTGGTATGAAGGCTTATGGATTGATGACTGGGCGGAGCTACGGCGGAGGTTTTGTGCTGATTGTGTCCACAACTGTAGTAGGTATTATATTGATTTTGAGTCTGACGTATGACGTGTCACGTAAGGCTAGGTATGCGTTGACACGTGATCGTAATCTTCATCATCATCATCCGACTCAGCAGCTTTATCAGCCACGTCATCATTCCGACGAGTCGTGCCGAGGTGGCATATGCTGGCACGGCGTCGCCGTTAGATCTCCGGCGTCTCAGGTTCGGTTCCGGCTTCCTCAGCATCACCCTCGTTAATTAGCAATTTTGCAAGAGCGGTCAAAAAGTAAAATTGAGTGATTTTCACTTTGCCTTTTTCACCGTAAGTATGTAATTATTTGTCTTGGAATTTATCAGTAAGTAAAGCAACCGCTTTAATACGGGGTCTCATTTTTTTTATCCTTAATAGGCTACATATAAGTTTAAAAAAAGGTTTCGTGAAGTGAAAAAGTTTAATTTCTTTGATTAACAAGTATAGAGGAAAGGATTTTCAACTGCTATAATTTCTACCAAGAAAATTGCAATTGAAATGAATATCAAACCCGAATTTCATAAGAAACGTGTGATATATGAGAAATAACAATTTGATGAGAATGTTTATAAAATCTCAAAATCTTTCGAAGAGTCCTTTGGAGTTGATTACTTTATAGATAATAGATGAAGCTATATTTTTCACATCAAAATAGATTTGAACAATTCGAAGCATATGGAGATATTTTTAGTTTTCTAATTAGCGGTAAAAGTTACGATTACTAGATGATAAAAAGTTGAAAAAAATATTGCCTTAATCTAGAATGTTTCTTAAAGCGTAGTAATCAATTCGATATTGATAGTTTAGATTTATTTTCGGAATTGAAATATTGAGAAAAATAGTACAATTAGAAGATAACAGTTTAATTCATACGCTCGATCAAATAAAAAGATTTGATTTTTTTTTTCCAATGCCTATATTGCTTATGGAATAATCGAATAACTCATGTTACCTTCGCTTTAGCCGAAAAAAATTTTGAAAATTAAAATGGATAAAATCTTGCCTAAGATCAACAATGTCTCAAGAGATATTAAATGGGTTAGTTATATTGTCATTAAGAAAGACTTATTAGGGGTTATAGATTATAAGAAAATTATTAATAACTTTGTATTTAAAAAACGTTAGAAAAATAGACTTCAAATAAATAAATAATTCAAAAAAAAGTTAAAGGTCTCTCAAAAAACTTAATTTTTGGCCACAAAATTCGTCGAACCGCCCCTGACTCCAACATTGATAGGTGGTCAAATTAGTGTAAATAATAACCGGAAAGAGAAATCAGTATCACAATAAAAGTGAGTGCTATTAGCATAGTGTAAATAACATTATTATTTTTGAGAACGATTAAAAATAAATATATTTATGGATATGCTTTATACTCAAACGAACTAGTTAATGACCTGCACTCAAAACTTCGACAAAAACTTTATATATATACGTACAAATATTTTCAAAAACTAGTTAAATATTAATATAGGTTTCCGTATTAATTCTTACAAGCAGTAATAAATTTATATGAAATATCATGGTGCCCGTGAACATGGGCAGCCTCTGTGAACATGGGCAGTTTACTTCTTCTTTCTGTGCATAGTGAATATTTTTAGCACGAACTTTCTTCCAAAGTTTAACTTAAACAGATGATGTTACAAATTATAGTATAGGTTGTCACTTAATTACATAATCTTCCGATGAATTTAATATTAAAATCCAGAATTTGGAATTCCAAACACATGCATGCATTAAATAATGCTTATTTGCAACTTGTCATTGATAAATATCTTGTATTCAATTTGAGAACATTTAGTTGTTGGTTCTTTGGTTGGTGTTGGTGCCATAAAAACCAAATCACTACTAGATGTGTTTGGTACGACAGGATATTTTATTGAAAATATGGAAGACTTTTTTATATAACCAAATTATATATTATCTCAACCAAACAAACACCAAAAAATGGTGTAAACAATATTTTTCAATGTAATAAACATTCTCCGCAAGATTATTGTTCAAGAAAAGACGAATTTTCTTCCATACCAAATGCTTCTTTTGTGGATCGTTGGTTAATCGTAAATGTTAACATACTCCTTAAAAATTAGAATTAGATAAACCAAAAAGTCAGATTATAAGTTGAAGAATTCATTTAAAACAAAACAAGGCCAGTGAAAGTGTGAAACTTGAACAATATAGAAGGAGTGGGTAAAAGACCAAAGATTTTAGACCTTTCGGTAAATAGTTTTGAAGTAATTATAGCTTCAAAATTCACTATGGAACTTTGTTCCATTGCGCGTCTCGTGGTTACTCTGTTATCCTTCCGTTAAAAGATCATAACTTTCTATAAGAATGTCAACAGTTCGAAACAATAAAACTAGACTCAAAGAGCTTTAATTTGATATATATATAATGCACGACATTATTCTTTATATCTTGGGAGTTGTAATCTTAATTGTGCGTGCATAGTATATTTGCTTTTTATCTTTCAACATTGTTGCAACAAATAAGTTTTACAAGTGGTTCCAGAATCCAATTATCATCGGGATTGTGTGCTTCGAATGGCCGGTGGGGTGGTATCCACTAAGCACTCTCTATAGTTCTGTATATTATACATTTAGATTAGTGTTAAAAACATGTTCTGTTTCAATCAAGTCATTTCTGTACGCTGTATATTTGGATTACGAAGCTAGTTTTTTCTTGTCTCACCCTTCCTTCGACTACCCTACCAGCCTAAGGGATTGTATATTGTTGGGTTGTTGTTGGCGATTTCTTATTCTATATTTCTACACCATCATTTTGCTATCATGATATGCAAACATTACTAGTACTAACTTAATGAGAACACTGTTTGTTCTATACAATTACTAGCACGTAGTCTGGAATCTGACCATTTATCCCACATTGATGGGCCAATCAACCATGTTTACCTCTCCAAATTTGAAAAATACCCCTCTACTATCGTAAAATTTTAGTGGGGCATAACTTCTTCCAACCACTGAGTTTGCATATAAAAACGATGTGAATCGGATTATGTTAAGTAAGGAGAAAGTAATTATTCGAAGTGAGTGGGGGCGATTAGGGTCGGATTTTGGGTAAAAATGTTAGGTTTAGAAAGGTGGATGTCTGAAGAAGAGACATATGAGAAATTAAGGGTGATTCAACATAACACGTGGCAAAATCAGAGGAGACAGATTAAAAAATTGAAAGGCCTAGATGCGATTAATCCAATGGTGGAGATAATTAGGGTAGTTAGTGGGTTGTTATGAGCTGTTATAACATAAAGGGATTTGGGCCAACCAATTCAGTTTTGGACCGGCGATTTCCGTTTCACTTCTCTCAACTTTTTCCAACTCTCATTCTCTCTTCTCGCTCTTTGCTCTTCTTCTTCTTCTTTCTTCATCCTAATTCTACGTATAGATTTAGGATTGCTTCTCTAGACTCCATCTTCGTACCCAAAACAGTGATATGTCGATTTGCAAGTACGTGTACCTTTACGAAGAGCAATAGGAAGATCAAGGTGATCAGACAAAAGAGGATCAGATGATGAAGGAACTGGTGCGGGACATGTATCATTTGTCTCTCGCCTCCGCGAATAAACTTGAACAATTGGGGGTCTTGCTAACACAGTTGGAGCAGGTACTGAAGGCATAATAGTCGATTCATGCTCAACAACAGAACTGGGAGATGGAAGAGTATCTTCTGATTGTTATCTCAAAGTACGGGTAACCTGATATACTAGCCACTCATCTTCCTCCCCCTGGCTTGTAGAAATGGGAGGTGCATAGAAGAATGGTGTAGTCTCTGAAATACCACATCAGTTGATACTAAATATTTGTCAAGCTTAGTAGAATAACAATGATACCCCTTCTGAAGGCGAGAATAGCCCAAGAAAACACACTTCAATGCCTTGGGATCCAACTTGGTAAGAGATGGTCGAACATCTCGAACATAACATGTGCTTCCAAACACCTTAGGTTCCACCGAAAATAATGACTTGTTCGGAAAAAGAACACTATAAGGCACATTACCACCGAGCATAGTAGATGGCATCCGATTAATCATAAAACAAGCCGTAGAAACCGCATCAGCCCAGAACTGTTTAGGCACCTTCATTTGGAACAAAAGTGCTCGAGCTGTCTCAAGTAGATTCCTATTCTTCCTCTCAGAAACTCCATTTTGAGAGGGTGTATCAACACATGAAGACTGATGTAACATACCATGTTGTCTCATGTAGGATTGAAATAACTCTGACATGTATTATTTAGCATTATCACTCCTTAGAGTACGTACCGAAGCATTGAATTGAGTTTTGACTTCAGCACAAAAGGCAGAAAAGTGAGTAAACACTTCAGAGCGGCTCTTCATAAAGTAAATCTAAGCCATTCGAGAAAAATCATCTACAAAAGTGACAAAATACTTATGCCCAGTTTTAGAAACAATCGGACATGGTCCCCAAATGTCAGAATGGACTAAATCAAAAGCCGACTCAGATCGCTTATTAACCCTTGGACTTAACGAGATACGATGGTGTTTTGCAAATCGACATGACTCACAATCCAATGACGAAATATTCTGAAAATGAGGACACAACTTCTTCAACAAAGGTAGAGAGAGATGTCCCAATCGACAATGTGCTTCGAAAGGAGACATAACACTGGAGCATGCAATAAGTTGTGGCTCCCATTCATCAAGAATATAGAGATCACCAGATAAATATCCTTCACCAATAACCTGCATCGTTTTAAGGTCTAGAAACAAACAATGATCGGGAAAGAATGCAACACAACAATTAAGGTCTTTGGTAATTTTACTAACATAAATCAAGTTAAAGGCCAAGTTTGGTAGATTTAATATAGATGAAAGGGTAATAGAGGAAGTTGGTTTAACAGTCCCAGATCCAACACTGTTACAAGTTGATCCATCAGCTACAGTAATCGGAGAGGGTACTTTATGTGAGCGAAAGCTAGAAAAAATATTTGGATTACCTATCATCTGATTTGTGGCACATGAATCGATTACCCATTTATTGGAAGAGGTGATAAGACATGTTTTATCTGACTCAACAAAGGCAGTAACTAAAGAAGATTCCTTAACCGATTTATGATATTGAAGGAATTCTAGAAACTCATCAGAAACCAAGATTGTTGGACTATGAGTTGTTGCATTATTATTCTTTACCATTTTTTTTCTTTCAATAACAAACTAATTAAACTGACAGAGGTCCCCGAAGCTAAAAGATACCCAAACAGATCCTGGTTGATACGAAATCAACAATCTATTGAACAAGATTCAACTTTAATAATCCACTCAACCAAATCAGAGAACCAAACGAATCTGTCTCCAACTCAAACAAAATCAGAGACCAACAAAGTTTCTGATAAGAAAAGACCCAACTGACAATATCAAGTCACTAATCGGTCACCACAGTGAGTCAAAAATAAAGACCAAGCTTCTCACACAGGTAACCTCCATACTACAGAATTAAAGAAATTGAACAATCAATAAACCAAACTCAAACCTGACCAAATAAAGTGAGAATAAGATCTGGTCTGAGGTTGTTCTTTGCCAAAATGTGGTTCTATGATCAGAGAACCACCACAAGTCAACTGGAAATGTCAAAAGGACCTCAGATTAACTTCCGGCCAAGGAATTTCCGGCAGTGGATACGACTCAACTCCGACGAGCAGTAGACCTACTCTGATACCATGTAAAGTACAGAGATAATAGAGAAATCTCTTTTGTGTTGTATTCAAGAAGTAACAAGTATATATACAAGTACATAGAGTCCTAACTATGGAAAGAATCAAAAAAGAAATCCTATAAATCTGCTGTGAATCCCTATAATTATGCTAGCTATATATATTGCATAATGTCTACATTCAGATTATGTCTACGTTCATTATCTAACAACATGAAAACTACCAAGAAAATGGGGTGTGTGATCAAAGATACCTCTCCAATGAGGGTTACTGTAGACAATGGAAATCATGTGATAAGTTATCATACTTGTCCAACCTTCAAACGGAGAATTCAAGGGGTTGAGTTTGAAGACTCTGTGAGGCTGCTAAGATTAGGGACGATGAGATGATCTTAGGAGGAGATTGGATGAAGAAGCACAGTATGATGCTTCTGGATTTTGTGGAATACAAGGTGGAAGTTACACGTATGGGCAAAAAAGTAGAATTGATGGGTATTTATAGTCATTGGGAATTGAAAAACATGACTGCCTATAGGGTGAAACAACTTATCAAAAAGGGGAAGACAATGTGAGCTCACTTGTTTACCATCTTAGCTTGAGAAGTGCAGAGCAAGAAGGAGATACTTGCAGCTATCAGCTTAGTTATCCAGCAATTTTCATATGCGTTTACTGAACCCACGACCCTGCCACCAAGAAGGAACCATGATCACCATATTCCCCTGAAAGCATATGCTAATCTAGTCAGTATAAGACCATACATGTATAGCTTTTTTCAGAAGAATGAGATAGAAAAGCAGGTCAATGACATGCTACATAATGGGTTGATCCAGCCTAGTCACTTTCCATTCTCTTCTCCTGTCCTACTAGTTAAAAAAAAACGGGAGCTGGAGGTTTTGTATCGACTATAGAGAATTGAATAACATCACCATAAAAGACAAATTTCTCATTCCTTTAGTGGATGATTTGATGGATGAATTGTGTGGGTCAAGCATATACTCTAAAATTGACTTAAGGGCAGGGTATCATCATATTAGAATGGGGGAAGGAGATATATATAAAATAACATTTTGGACTCATTTGTGGCACTATGAGTTCAAGGTTATGCCTTTTGGCCTAACTATTGCACCAGCCACCTTTCAATCCCTAATGAATCATGTTTTTAAACCTTATTTGAGAAAGTCTGTCTTAGTATTTTTTGATGACATTTTGGTCTACAGTCCTTCCATTACTACCCATGTTGTCCATCTCAGAAAAGTATTAGAGATATTGAGAGCAGAACAACTCTAAGCCAAGTTGTCCAAGTGTTCATTTGGGCAGCCTAAGGTAGACTACTTGGGCCATATCATATCTGGTGAAGGAGTGGCCACTGACCCTTCCAAAATTGAGGTTATGTCAACTTGGCATGTTCCTAAATCAATTAAAGCCCTAAGGGATTTTTTGGGACTAACAAGTTACTACAGGAGATTTTTTAAATCCTATGGGAGTCATTAGCAGGCGTTTAACCAATAGGCTCAAGAAGAATGCCTTCCATTGGAATCAAGAAGCTGAGCAGGTATTTTCTCAGCTCAAAGAAGTCCTGATAACAACTCATGTATTAGCTCTAGCAGACTTTACTAAACCATTTATCATTGAGATTGATGCTTGTGCTAAAGGGATGGGTGCAATGTTGATGCAAGAAGGGAGACCCATTGCTTTCTTCAGCAAGGCATTCGCTCCTAGACACCTGGGGTTGTCTACCTATGAAAAGGAATGCATGGTTGTGTTATCTGATGTGGAGAGGTGGAGACATTATCTACAGGGGAGTCATTTCATCATTTAGACTGATCACCACAGTTTAAATTATCTACTGGAACAAATGGTAACAACTACACTTTAATAGAAAGGGCTGATCAAACTGTTGAGCATGCACTATGAGGTTCAATACAAGAATGGCACTGAAAACAGGGTGGCAGATGCCCTGTCTAGAAGGTTGGAAGAGGAACCTACATTATATGCTATTTCTACAACAGAATCTACATGGAGGAAGAAGATAGAAATGTCTTATGAGCATGACCCTACTGCATTGCAACTCATCACTGAGCCGATTACAAATCCTGGGGCCAAACCAAAGCTTACATTGACTCAAGGAGTCATAAGATTTGGAGACAAGATTTATGTAGGGAGAGGGGTTAATTTAAGGCTTAAGATCTTTGAAGCCTTACACCAGTCACCTTTGGGAGGTAATTCTGGCCAGCAGGGTACTTATGAGAGGATCAATTCTATATTCTAGTGGCCCAACATGAAGACTGACATAATCAAATGGGTTTCTGCATGTGACACTTGTCAAAGAATCAAGACATAAAATGTACACCCTTCAGGTCTTCTACAACCCTTACCTATTCCTGAATTACCAGGACAAGATATAGCCATGGATTTCATTGAAGGTCTACCGTCATCAAACCAAAAGAATTTTATCCTTGTGGTTATCGACATACTGACCAAATATGGTCACTTCCTAGCCTTAAAACATCCTTACACAACCCATGATGTGGCTAATATTTTCCTGAAGGAGATACACAAGTTGCAAGGTCTGCCTAAGACAATTGTATCAAACAGGGATCTCATTTTCACCAGCCATTTCTGGCAACAGTTATTCAAGGCTATGGGTACCAAACTTACCATGTCTACAGCCTACCACCCTCAAACAGACGGCCAGTCTGAAAGACTCAACGGGTGTCTAGAATCCTATCTCAGATCCATGGTATTCTTAGAACCCAAACAATGGGTTAAGTGGCTTCCATTAGCAGAATGGTGGTATAACACCAACCACCATAGCTCACTAAAAATTACGCCCTTTCAGGCACTTTATGGGTTCATTCCTCCACAGATACCATAAGGATCTCCCCCTCACTCAATACACTCACAGGTTGGGGCATGCATAGCCCAACAACAACAGATGTTACAGCAACTTAAAGGCAACTTGGTGCAAGCTCAGGCTCGCATGAAGTTCTACGCAGACCAAAATAGGAATAATAGATCCCTAAATGAAGGTGACTTGGTCTATCTTAAACTACAACCTTACAGGCATGCATTAGTGGCTATGCATAAGAATCTGAAACTATGTGCTAGATACTACGGGCCTTACATAGTACTTGAGAAAGTGGGTTCAGTCGCTTACCAATTATATTTGCCACCAGGGTCTCAGATCCACTCTGTATTCCACATTTCCCAGTTGAAGCGCCAAGTTGGACCCACGATTATGCCTAGTAAGCAACCTCCGGTATGTGACGGCGATGGGCGTGTCTTAGTGTAGCCATTAGCAATCTTGAAGAGGAGAATGGTGAAGTTCAATAATGCTGCGACAATGAATGTTCTTGTGCAGTGGACGAACCTCAGTGCAAATGAAGCTACGTGGGAAGACTGGGGCTACATCAAGGGCCAGTTTCGACGTTTGCAGCTCAGTTCCGACCTTGAGGACAAGGTCGATTTGAACGAAGTGGTATTGTTAGGTTTAGAAAGGCAGATGTCTGAAGTAGAGACATATGAGAAATTAAGGGTAATTCAGCATAACACGTGGCAAAATCAAAGGAGATAGATTAAAAATTTGAAAGGCCCAGATACGTTTAATCCAGTGGTGGAGATAATTAGGGTAGTTAGTGGGATGTTACAACTGAAAGGGATTTGGGCCAACCAATTCAGTTTTGGACCGGTAATTTCCCTCTCACTTCTCTCAATTCTTTCCAACTCTCATTCTCCCTTCTCGTTCTTTCTTCCTCTTACCTCATCCAAATTCTCTTTTTCATGTTAGGAGCTTATCAATGAAGTCGCAGATTGTTTTCCATTTCAATTTGTAATTGTCATTGTAACTAAGTTGAGGTATAATAAATATAGTTGTTCGTTAAAAATTCTCAATTCTTTTAGCTACTTTGCATTTCAATTCTATAAGTTCATTACCAAAAACAGGGACAAGTTTAGTTGACCGGGGTGTTTAAGATGTGGATGAGTCTTTCTAATCAGGTAACACCACGTGTCCAACCGTCTAAAATAGAAGCAAAATTGATCCACACTTGAACTTTAGTTGACCGGGGTGTTTAAGATGTGGATGGGTCTTTCTAATCAAGTAACACCACGTGTCCAATCGTCTAAAATAGAAGCAAAATTGATCTAAACTTGAACTGTAGTGTCTGATATAGCCAAGTATTTTTGGGTAGAAACGATACCATATACCCACTCTAAAGGACTGTTATTTAAAAATTAGCGCATCCTGAATTTCAGTTTTTCGGTTCCAATTTTTGGGACAAAATGTCCTGAAGTTAAGATTTTTAGTTGAAAATTTTAGGACAAAATAAGTACTAGCGTGGAGGGATTGTACGGCAGCTACACAGACGGATATAAGCAATATGATACTTCAACAAAGCTTTAGGCAACTAGATCTAAATGAACGTCAAGCGGTAATCACAACTTAGCTAATTTAAATTACTCTGCTAGACGATACCAAGATTTACCCAAATCAAAACCATAATCTTTGGTAATTCCTTTAAATGTGAAAAGCTATAAGGTTCTCGGCGTCACAATATTTTCTATAGCAGAAGTTGTTGAATCTAATACTTCTGAGAAGGAAGAAAAGGAAATAGAAGATGAGCACTAGTTTAAGCATATAGTTACGTATGAGATTGGACTCTATACTAAATGTTTAGAACTAGTAACAGTAAATAATCCACCAGTATTGCAAAGGTAAAGCAATATGAGAGGAGGCAGTTATTATAAACATTTTTCACAAAAAGAGTTCCAAACTAAGTAACCATCAACAGTTTGAAGCAGAACCAAGCAAACAACTTTAGAACAGATTCAAACTTTTTTATCATGGTTGAGAGATTTAGAAACATAGTTGGAAGCCCGTCTATAGGTTTCCGAAATGCAAATCATTTCTTGAGATGAGGAAAACATGCGTAGACGTCAGCTTTGGGATGTTTTGCTTCAGCATGTTCTCTGCACTTAACTTCAGAAGTGGTGCAAATGAATGTCTGCATACACACCTTGCACTGCATTTTAACAATTAGCAAACATTAGGAGATATGAATAACAGTGTTTAGCTTACATTTTCATTGTTTACAAGGGAGATAATTTCAGCAAGAATTGTTCTTTGATTGGACAGGGCTTATGTGTATTCAGACCACTAACCCCCAAACTTCTTGAAACATCAAAACCAAATGGCACAGCACCACCACAACAACAACAAACCCGGTATTATCTCACACCGTGGGGTTGGTAGTGCGTACGCAGACCTTACACCACATCAAAAGTAAAATAATAATAAATCTATTTCATGTTTCATTAGCTGCCTTCTATTGCCCTTTAACAGGCAAATTTTTCTTTCTTACAAGGTTTAACAAAACAAACTCTTTGTCACTAAAGATTAAACATACGGCTAACCATTTTCAGCAGCATACGTGCACTCGTTTATTGAGAAAAGGGCAAGTAACACACTTGCACTCTCTGACTTGACTTATCCAGTAGTTTGATGTTGCAGATAACAATAATCGTGAAAGCTAATTGATGCTATTTAGTTCATTCTACCTCATCTGTGACATACGAAGAAGGCTCCCAGGTTTTGTAAAGCTTCTAGTTCTAATTAACCAGCAATATCATCCATTTGTAAGGTTAACAGTTTTCTAAAGACAGGGACAACTGTTTTCAGCTACATATGTGCACTCTCTGACTTGACTTCACCATTTAAGACAGAAAGTTGAGTTTGGAACCAAAAGGTGGTTCTTTTGGACTCAAAGAACCAAAATGTGTGGGGGGGAAAACTGGTGACCAAAATATATATAAAGCCTTAGCTAAAGGCGCTATACCTTAACGGCCGTTTGCCTAGTTAAGTATAGCGCCTTTAGCTAAGGCTTTATAGTATAACGCCTTTTGTTAACGAGTTATAATCTTGTACCTACTGTCATGGGGATTCTTACATGCTTATCTCTCCTTTCACAAAGGGCTCTTTGCCATGGGGATTTGCTGTTTGTTTGTTATGAAAAGTTAGTATAGCGCCTTAACAAAAGGCATTATACTATAGCGCCTTTTGTTAGTGCGCTATACTTTGAGTTCAAATATAACACCTTAGCTAAAGGCGTTATACTTAACTGGGCAAACCGCCGTTAAGGTATATTGCCTTTAGCTAAGGTTTTATATACTTTTTTGGTCACCAGTTTTTTTTTCCACACATTTTCGTTCTTTGAGTCCAAAAGAACCACATTTTGGTTCCGGACTCCAGAAAGTTTGAGGCGACTGAAAACATAATTATGAGGGCTAATTGCTGCTATTTAAACAGGATTAATAATTCTTTCTACCTCATCTGCATCAGACAAAGAAGGGTTCCTGGTTTCCTAAATTGCATGAGTGCATTTCTAATAAACCAGTAATAACATCCTTAATTAAAACTTTGATAAGAACTAGATCAGCCAAACCCTATGGAAAGTGCAAACACTAAAACAATTTTTTCATCAGAGAATTGCTAGTCTTCCTATAAATCATTAAGTTTACCGTATAACTGGCAACTGTGTCATATCTAAACACAATTTTAGCTATCAATTCAGCTCCTCTAACACGATGTGAGGTAATAGCATAGCGTCTAAACATAATCAATTAACAAGACATCAACAAATTACAGCACCCAAATTCTCCTTTACAGTCCTGAAACAGATCTGAACAAATTTTCGGTATAAGCTACAAATCCCCCAAAACAAGAAAAGGGGGGG
>MDKH01115041.1:0-23188 GCA_005239495.1 Nicotiana undulata | reverse complement strand
AGTTCACAGCTAACTTTTGGAGGAAGTTTCAGCAAGGTCTGGGTACTCAGGTAAATCTCAGCACAACTTTCCACCCACAGACAGATGGTCAGGCGGAGCTGATTATTCAGACGCTGGAGGATATGTTGCGATCTTGTATTTTGGACTTCAAGGGTAGCTGGGATGATCACTTGCCTCTTATAGAGTTTTCTTACAATAACAGCTTCCGTGCTAGTATTCAGATGGCCCCATTTGAAGCATTGTACGGGAGGAGATGTAGATCTCCGATCGGATGGTTTGAGGTTGGTGAGGCAGAATTGATAGGGCCGGATCTTGTACACCAAGCCATGGAAAAAGTTAGAGTCATTCAGGAAAGGATGAAAACTGCTCAGAGTCGTCAGAAATCATATGCGGATGTTCGTCGTAGGAATTTAGAGTTTCAAGTAGATGATTGGGTATTCTTGAAGGTATCTCCCACGAAGGGAGTCATGCGGTTCGGAAAAAGAGGAAAATTGCGCCCAAGGTATGTCGGGCCGTATCGGATCAATTAGCGGATATGACAAGTCGCGTATAGGCTGGAATTGCCCCCTGAAATGTCATTGGTGCATCCAGTGTTCCACGTGTTTATGTTGAAGAAGGTAATTGGAGATCCTTCCGCCATTGTACCAGTTGAGACCATTGAGGTTAGTAAAGACTTGTCGTATGAAGAAGTTCCGGTTGCCATTCTCGATAGGCAGGTCCGTAGGTTGCGAAACAAAGAGATTACTTCTGTTAAAGTGTTGTGGCGAAGTCAACAAGTCGAGGAAGCCACGTGGAACAGAGAAAGAAATGAAAGAAAAATACCCCCATCTGTTTGAGCAAGTGTAGTAGTGATCGTGCGAATTATGGTTCCAAGGCAATTTGATGTTGTACTCAGATTCGTGCAAAGGCCTTATTGTTGTAACTTTCCAATGCGTGCTAAAACTGTATACAAAGTTGTTAAATAGGTGGTGTGCCACCTTTAAAGAAAATAAAAGCTTCGTGAAACAAATGTGCTAAGTAAGTGATTAATGGTAGTGTAGATTGGTAATGGTTAAAAGAATTGTCTATGATCTATTGAGGTGATTGAACTGTATGGGGCGCACTGAAATGGCCCAAAGTTATGTGCAAATTATGTGCCACTAATTGAATCTTATGCCAATTTGTGATGAGAAGAGGATGAGCTATATGTATTTGTCATGGTGATTGGATATGTGCAAGTGTTGAGGTAATGAATGGTATACCAGTTGTAGGGATAACAAAAATTGTGTAATGATGCTTGGAAATGTGTTTCGGGGGCTCTCTGTCAGGTGGATAAGTCTAAATACAAAGGAGACTCTGGCGAAAATTTTCTTAATATACCAGAGTTAGTGCAAAATGGGAAGTTTGCATATCATGTTTTCAAAAACCAAATGATTTCCAAAATCCTCATTCGAGGACGAATGATTTTTAAGGGGGGGAGAATGTAAAGACCCGTAAAAATTTCTTGCTTAAAATAATGCCCGAATAAGTCCCCGAGTTGTTATCTCTGTGGAAAATCTTAAAACGGACCTTGATTTTGTAAAAATACCCCCAGGATTTGAAAGAACTTAATTTTTCCAGAAATTGGGTGTTATGCGACGCGCTATGCGATCGCATAACGTGTATGCGGACCGCATAGTGGTCTCATACACGGGCAGATCACTGCCCAACGGAAGGGGTGTTATGCGACGCACAATGCGATCACATAACGTGTATGCGGACCGCATAGTGGTTGCATACCCGGGCATAACGTTTCCAAAATTTGGCCCACCTGGGGGCCATTCTACGGTCCAAAATGCGAACCGCATGTCAGGAATGCGACCGCATTCCTGACCGCATATTCGACGCGGTCTGTTATTTTTCTGAAATTTTAGACCCGACCCCAGTTTCATTTAACCCCACCCCCTTTCATTTTAACAAGTTTCTGAACAAAAGTAGAGAGAAGGGAAGGAGAATTCTTGAGAGAGGAAGTGGCCCTTCCATTAGAGTGATTTTCAAGGTCTCCCAGGCCCGGTATTTCGAGTAATCTCCTTCTTCCCCATTCCAACAGGTAAGGGTTCCCAATCCCTCTTTCTTCTTTTATATAAATTTCTGATTTTAAACAAGGGAAGGGTTGGCATGAATTGATCCTTGAAAATAGTAACTAAGACCTTGCATGCATGTTTAGAAATGGTGTTAATTTAGTAAAAGGGAGTGACTTGGGGTAAAACTTCACAAACATAGGGTTGGTGACCTAATGGGTTCATATAGTGCTTGACAAATTGCTTGAGAGAGAATCCGAATTGCATGCATGACTTCAATTCTGAGTTGAATGTGTTTAATTGTGAACTAGATTGACGATACTAGTCGGTTCGGTGATTTCAAGTAAAAGTTGAAAAAGGAAACTCGATTCCAGGTATGTATGGCTAATTTTAACCCTTGTAGAGTCTCCCCGTTGGTGTTCGAGCATACGGTATGTGTACTTGCATGAGATTATGTGAATTACTATCTTAGTTGATCGCCACTCTACTGTGTTATTTGAGGTTGTGAACGGTGATTGGGCGTGCCTATCTTATTATGTGCCAAGCTTATAATTGTTTGAGGTTATTGATATGAAACGATGTAAATAAGTTGAACGATTATGGAAATACTTTGTACATTGAATTGATACTTGGTGAAAATTCAGGTGCCTTGAGCCCAAGCAAATAAACTGTTAAATGGGAATCTTTGTGATTTGCTTGTTGGTTTTCGTGAACTTATGTTCTTTGTGATGAAAGTCTTTGTGATCAAATTGGTGGTGTGTGTTCATTGTCAGGTGGGATCGGGTTGCGCGCCGCAACACGGAGCAATAAGGGTGGCAGGGGTAATAAGGGTGAGAGCAGGGGATAAGGGTGGCCGAGGTAATAAGGGTGGCCGAGGTAATAAGGATGGAATGTGATCATTATCACTCTTGAATATGGAGGTGTTACTAATGTCAGGGAAATTTGTGAAACTCTTGATTTGGTTGTTTTGATTTATGTGCAATGTTTTGCTGAATTTTATTAACTGTCTCTTATCTGTGTACTACTTGATTGTACTTGGGGTAAGGTTTGTTCATACATACTAGTACTATTCCACAGTACTAACGTCCCTTTTGCCGGAGGCGCTACATATTTTATATAGATGTAGGTGGTTCCGCAGCAGGTAGCTCAGCCCGCCAATAGTGGTGCCTCCTCTTCATCTTCTCAGCGGTTGTGGTGAGCCCCTTTCCTTCCTGGGGCCGTGTGTGGCTATTAACTCCTTCTTTTGCTTATATTAAAAAGGTATAGACGGGACCTTGTCACCGGCAAGCATATAAACTCACTAGCATTCGTAGAGGCTCCGTAGACACAATGTGGGTAGTGTATATATGTATTTTTGGGTATTAACAGTACGTACTCGGAACCGTAAACCATGTTGGAAAATTTGTATGTACGAATATTATGTATGTTTGAACATTAGTTGCTAACATGTTAAAAGAGTGAACAATGGGAACATGCTGTATGACGTAATTTGAAACTAAGATTGGCTAACCCATTTGAATTAATGTATGTTATGTACGCGGGGTAATACGTTGGGCAGGAAGGGAAAACCAAGTTCGCTTGACTGGGATCACCCGGTAAGGCGCAAGTTTCGTCTCTCGATTTTGGGGCGTGTCAAATATGACTTGTGTGAATCATCGGTTTTGGTGTTCAGGTTATTTGGAATCGATTTGGAGGAATGAACTTCATGATTGGAGCTTTAAGTTGGAAGGTTGACCAAGTTTGACTTTGTGTATTTGACCCCGGAATGGAGTTTTTATTTCATTAGATTGGATGGTGATTTTGGACTTGGGCATATTCCCGGAGTAGCATTTGGATATTTCTAGAAAGATTCAACGCTAATTGGTGAAAGTTAGAAATTTGAAGGTTTGGAAAGTTCACAAGTTTGACTGGGAGTTGACTTTGATATAGGGTTCAGATTGTGGTCCCAAGAATTTGTATAGCTTCTTTATGTCATTTGGGACTTGTGTTCAAAATTAGAGTTCATTCCAGGTTGATTTGATATGTTTCGATGCGAGTTTTGAATGTTGAAAGTTGAAAGTTCATTCAAGTTCGAATTGAGGTGCGATTCTTTGTTTCGATGTTGTTATGTGTGATTTGAGGCCTCAAGTAGGTCTATACTATGTTATGGGACTTATTGGTATATTTTGACGGGGTTCCGAGTGGTCTGAGTGATTTTCAGACGAGGTTCAGATCATTTTCGTTTCATATTGCATTGCTGAAGCTATGCTGGTTCTAGTGCTTCCGCATATGCGAAAGAATGTATGCAGATGCGGACAATTGGTCACAAAAGTGCAAACATGCTTTGTTGGAGATCATCGCAGATGCGGAGGAAGAAGCTATTAAATTTGGGGCTCAGAGTGAAGCGATTTTGGAGGCAAATTTCATCACAAGGATTACGGTAAATGTTCTACACCCAGTTTTGATTATATTTCGCGAATCTATCTTCATTTTTGGCAATTGGTTGATGAATTTTAAAGAGGAATCGGGGGGTTTTGCCTAATGTTTTGATGGAGTGAGTTTTTGAGTTTTGAACACCGATTTGGAGTCGTAAGATAATGAAACTAGTATGGTTGTACTCGTAATTGAATGGATTGTCAGATTTTATAAGTTCTGTTGGGTTCCGAAGCGGGGGCCCGAGTTTGACTTTTTGGTAAATTTTGGGCTTTTGGTTAAGGACTCGACCTTTATCATTTGGAATTTTTTCCTTAGGCTTTATTTGATGTTGTTGAGTTGCTTTTGGCTAGTTTCGAGCAGTTAAGAGGTAGGTACGCGTGGGATGGCATTCTTTGAGTATCGTTCAGCTTGCTCGACATTGGGTTTGGCTTATTCAATGTAAGTAACACTTCTAAACTTAGATATAAGGGTATGAAACCCCCCATTACTTGTTATGTGATTGATGATGAGGTGACGCGCATGCTAGGTGACGGGCGTATGGGCGTGCACCATATATATTGTGATTTTGTCGGTTCCATGGAACTGTGTAGCTATCTAACATGAACAATTGTATTGTACTCTATGTGTTAGGGCACTTGAGCCGTGATTCATGCTAGAATCATGTGTATGCTATATGTTGGTACTACTGGGAACCACAGTGGTCATTCTTAGATGTTGAGTTATTTTCTTAATTGCAATTATGTACTTAGTCACATTTATCATTTCATATCATATCTCAGTCTCTGTTATTGTATATTGTTACATCTTGTATCACTGATTAGGGCTGCTTAGCATGAGTGCTATGAGCCTGAGAGACTGGCGAGATTGATGACTGAGTGAGGTTGAGGGCCTGCTGTGAGAGATATTTATGGGATCAGGCTGCACACCGCAACATTCTTTATTGATGCATGCCAGGATTTGGCTTATCATTATTATAGCGCTTGGGTTGGATATGCCCCTCTAGTGTCTGCACATCCACAATGGGCGCAATTGCTAGCAAACATTCAAATTAGGGCTGGATCTACCCCGGTTAATTTTCATTGTGCTGGATCTGCTCTAGCTAGACCTATCATGTTTGGGCTAGAAACATCTTACCTCTGAAGCTTGATGAAATCTCCCTTGAAAAGCTCTCCAAAATCGCCCATAGCATGTGAAAAATGGGTGAGAAATGACAAAAATCCGTCTTTAAAACATTCTGCCCAGGCCTTTTTTTGCACCTTCGGTCCAACACCCGCACCTGCGATTTTTCCTCAACTCAAGCCAACTTCGCACCTGCGACCCATAATCCGCATCTGCGACCTCGCAGGTGCGGAAATACCATCGCACCTGCGCTCCCAGCCAGACCCTAAATCCTTCGCACCTGCGGCTCCACACCTGCGGCCAAATCCTCGCAGGTGCGGTCACACCAGATGACAACAACCTTCAGCTTTCTTCAACTTCAAATATTGATCCGTTAACCACCCGGAATCCACCCGAGGCTCCCGGGACCCCGTCCAATCACACCAACATGTCCCAAAACATGACACAGACTTGCTCGAGGCCTCAAATTACATCAAACAACATCGAAACGATGAATCGCTCCCCGATCCAAATCTTTAAGAACTCGAAATTCCAAACTTCCACATTCGATGCCGAAACCCGTCAAATCACCTCCGATTGACCCAAAATTTTGCACACAAGTCATATTCAACATTACGGACCTGCTCCAACTTCCGGAATCGCATTCTGACCCTGATATCAAAATTTCCACTTCCGGTCGAATTTTCTCAAAAACCTTCAAATATCTATCTTTAGCCAAATGACTTCAAAATGACCTTCGGACATCCTAAATCACTTCTGATCGCGCTCCCAACTCCAGAATCACCATACGGAGCTATTCCCAGACTCGGAATCCCAAAAAGATGTCAATATCTGTGAAATGCGCTTCAAGCCAAACTTAGGAAATTTCTTCAAAATGCTAGCTTCCACATTATACGCCGAAACGCTCCCGGGTTATCCAAATCCCGATACGGACATACGCCCAAGTCCGAAATTATCATACGAACCTGCTGGAACCTTCGGATCCTGATTCCGTGATCGTTTACTCCAAATTCCAGGCTGAGTCGATTCTTCCAACTTAAGGCTTCAGAAATGAATATTCTCCTTTCAATTCAACTCTTATCTTCCCGAATTTCAACTCCGACTATACGCACAAGTCATAATACTTGAAATGAAACTGTTCATAACTTCCAACCGCTGAACGACGCACTAGAGCTCAAAACGACCGGTCGGATCGTTACAATAGAATAATTTGACACATGAGGAATCAAGAATATAGGTATCTCTAGCATTTCTATAAATAGAGTCATTTATGAAAGTTGTACATTTTTCTCGTTTCACTCATATCGTATAGATCAAGACAAAAAGAAAGAAAGGATAGCCTTAACATACCTGAACCGATTCTCTTGATAATCTCTAACACGCGTCTTTTGCGAAGAACACTGAACACTCCTTAGATAATAAGTAACTCAAGAGTAGAGCATCTTCTATCCATATTCTTTCGTTAAAATCATAAACTTAATGGAGTGTTCAGATTCTCTTTTTGAGAAACTAATTGGCCATCATATCATGAATTTATCGGGTCAAAGAACTGATTTTAGAGATCACAAAAGGAACTATTGTTGTTACAGTACATTTTGTTTCCAACATTAATAGATGTTGCACTGAAACATTTATACATACAATTCCTCCTGACACCTCGGTAGGTATTCATTCTCTCATCTAGCAAGCTTGCTCAAACGTTTTGCTATCTTAAATAAAGCTTAAATGACCACTAGGTGCCATAACTTTTACTATCAAGTTGTTTTATATAGAAAACATACTACGGCACTCTTAGTCTTCTGCCAACAACTATCTTTAAGTCCAAGTGCTATTTTAATCAAGCCACCTATTCTAATGAAGGCATGAGCCATAATTTTTCGAAGCCAAAATATGCCACGTGATTTTCTTATCCAAATTATTTTTAGACAATTACCAATTACCCGCATAATTAAGAATTATCTCAAATTACTTATAATTATACTTACTTTTAATACACTCTATACACCGTATCATTACGGTCATGTGGTACCATGTAAAATAAATTCATACACTATTATTTCATTAAAACATCCATGTAAATATATATATATATATATATATATATATATTCTCAACTTTTAATTTTCCTATTCTCATATAAAAAGTACAAATATTCGTACGCTTAATTCTTATAATTGTAAAAAGATAACCTTCTTTTCTTGTGAGAAAATAATTTCTATCTTTACAATAAAAAAAATCTCGTAAACTTTCTCATATTATGTATGTGTAAAATTTAATGCATATTCGAAAGTAGTAATATTAATAACTATATAAAATCATAATTTTACAGCTTTTTACAAAAATACTCCACTTAAAATACCATATCAATATGCATATGACAGTATTAGGCTTAGTATGTAGGTTCTCTAACTTTGCAAGTAAACTTTATTTTCTACATGATATTGTCTTAGTTTATCTTCTTATAGAATACAAAAATGTAATATAAATCTTATTTGACAAAGAAAGTAATAGTTTTGACCTAAATATGTCTGCAATCATTTATAAGTGTATACGTCTTGAAGATAGTGCAACTACGAACACAATATTGAAAGATATTTAATATTTTTCGCATTTGAATAATGACAGCTGCAATGGCCAGTGTCTAGTACAAAACTGATTTTTTCTTTACTAACAAGAGCATATTTGCATTCAATCAAGTTAATAGTATCAATACATATGTCATTTTGATGGAGAGTAGAAGCTATAGCCCAAAAGTAAATGTACGATTCTCAAAGCTATTAGCGAACTGGTAATTTCAAAGTTGAAACTTACGGGGTCTTACAATAACATAGTCGTAAATCCTCTATAATCTCATGAATGGTCTTAATCCCTTCTAGCTCATATGGATTACTTCGACTAATTTTAATATTAAATTACGGGATGTAACATACATGCCCAATACAAAGTAACCCAAATGTATCCCAAATCCTTTAATAGCCTTATTCCCTGGACAAAAAACAGGACCAAACCATAGGATCGCCGAGACAATGCAATATTCTTGAATCTAATGCCCAGGTCCAACAACACATATGGACCAACACCAGTCCCAATGAATAACTTACTTACCCAAATGGATACCAAACTTAGCCATACAAGTGACAAACTACACATACAATTAATTACACAGCTTTGAAGCTTATACACTTAGTTCTTAAAATTGTGACCAACAACAACTCTAGCCAAGACGTATTGACAGGATCATACTAAATTGGAAGGCACACAAAGCACATATGGAAAAAAGTTTAGGTTTGTAGTTCTAGAAACAATGTTTAAGATTGACAGGATTGACCATCATAGGATAGCAAACCATTCCAAAGAGTTACAAAATGAAAGAATGATTCAGGATCAACCTAAAGAGCTTTAGATGAGGGTATAACAGAACCATAAAAACGAAGCAAGTAGAGCACAACCTTCACATGAAAATGTCTATCATGAAAAACCTAATGAAAATAGCATAACCAAACAGGTTGACGGACATGGTCTACAAAAAATCCTTGATAGAGCATGAAAAGTCTTGAACATGCTAAATACCAGTCATAGCACAAAGACTTGAACAATACCAGAATTCATAGTAGGCAAGGATACACCGAAATCTAGATTACACATAGAAGAAAAGCTGGATATTGCATTTTCACATAGTATGCCTTAAGAAATACTAATCGGGCATGGAGCACACTTTAAAGTTTACAAATAGTAAGGAAGCAAATTGGGCTAAACATTGAGACAATATTGTTAAATGGGATGATCATGGGTCAATTTGCAGAGAAATAGTAGGTTATGCATAAAAGATTCAACAAAAAGAGACTCATTAAGGCAACTTCTGGGCAGGAACTAGTTCCCTAAGAGTCCCAGTACAAAAGTTCAAGGTAAGGCATGCGAAAGGACTCATAACAAACAATCAATAAAGGAATTCGAGCATACATAAACATGATAGTTTCAAACAAGCATAACAGCCAGAAGTCTTCCAAAATGAATAAACTAAATGAACATATATAGACTTATATAGATTTTGATGAAGAACTACATAATAATTTAAAAGCAAGGTCAACACAGTGTCATATTGGTTTGTAAGAGTTCAAATAAAATAGATATTCAGAGCAAGACCACAAGAAGGGAGAAAACATAATTGTGAGGGATTGAACACTTACCAATTTGCAGATTTAATAAAGAATAGAGGAGAATAACAAAGTTCCAATAGTAAAGTATGAACAACACCAAGAACTCCAAACCCTAGTGCATCAGAGCTCACAGGAGCTTCAGAATACTCTCTCAAATATCCTCAAAAGTACCACATTCAAAATACTTACCCTGAAGAGACTTCCTGCGAATCTAAATCCATTACTTTCATTTTCCTGATATTGATACGTAGAATCCATGATAATGTGGAAATGCCACAAGTCTTGACACCCTCCAATGTAGACCTCAGTTTCTAGCCAAATACATATCCCGAAGATTCCCCATTGTTACATCTAACCTTGAATCCATCAGAACCATTCTCGAGAGTTATCCACTATACGCAAATCTCATTTAAACTGATCAAACAGATCAAACGACCTGGCCCCATTTGCACACCAACATACTAGGAAGTAATCTTCACTTCGAAGCAACCAAGAAAATTCCTACTTCGCACACACTACACCCTTTACAAATACAACCCAATCATTAAGTAAAACCCAATTACCCATAGAGTATATTACAACCTGTATCCAAAAGTTTCCATTACTCGAGTCATCTCAACTCCACCTCTACAGGTCATAACTGACTCACCAGCATACCTTGATCTGAACCCAATACATCACATACTCGTGCGACCAACTTATCACTAGAAGACTCCCCCACTTGTCCCAAATCCATAGATCAAGACATACAATAACTCATAATGCCCGTACGCTAAAACCGCCACAATACCACGATAAGATTCAACCAAATCCTTCATAAGCTCATATATAACTCAAACCATTTAATATCTCAAATCATCTGCAATCTCGCATTCACCATTGCAATAGCCGTGTCTACCTCCACAAGCGATCTAAACTCAATTGCACCATACATCACTTACTAGTAAAGAAGGACTTGCTATAAAACCACATAAGGATCGCACAACCTCAGGACACCCCGCAGGAGATAACCCCGTCTGCTTAGCCTCAAACTGATATCATATCTATACCCTTCCAAAAATCATAGATATCACACAATCACTTTACCCTCCTGCATTAAAACACAACCAATGCCTATCCTCGAGGCATCAAGATACACGGTATAAGAACCTGAAACTGATGGCAGAACTAGCACTAGAGCTGGGGTCAAAGTAGTCTGACCACCCGAATACCCTCACTGGACACCACGTGCCCCATGAATGCTACTGAACTAAGCCAAAATTCACACTTGGAAAACTTTGCATAAAGCTTCTCCTTCATCAATCTTTATAATACCCTCCTCAAATGCTGTGTATACTTCTCCTGGCTACGTGAGTACGCCAGGATGCCATCAATTGATACAATAAAGAAGAAGTACAAATACGGTTGGAATACGCTGTTAATCAAATACATCAACGTTGTTGGGGCATTGGTCAACCCAAAAGACATCACCAGGAACTCAGAACACAATAGGAAGGTACATTTCACTCCACAACTAAACTACATGAGAGGTCCTTCAATACACTCACAACTTGAGGCCATATGCTAACTTAAGACATAAGTCAAATACTCAATAGTTATTGCCATATTTCCAACCAATCCTTTTGTCACAATCACCTCACCATCGAATCACACTCGCCACATTGTCATCTAGTCACAAAACCCCACCTATAGGGACACAAACGGACATATAAGTCCCCAAATGTACGACTCACACAATCGAAATCTCAGCACTTAAGCCACAAAATAAACCCGGCCTCATGTCTCCAAGACTGGCCCATTATCAACATGCTAAAATCACATCTGGCACCTCACCATGGAAATCACATGCCATAGATGCACAACTAATACCGAGCGCTCATGTGCGCATTCGAATACATGAAAGGGATTCAAAGAGTTACGCTTTTGGCTAAATAAATGGATTTGCACGACAAGAATTCAAGAATGTCAGATTTTTCCTAAGGGTTCCTCAGCCTATCGAAGATAAGTACAGACGTCTCCGTACCGATCCGCAAGACTCTACTAAACCTGGTCATGACCGGTGAGACCTATGTAACCTAGGCTCTAATACCAACTTGTCACGACCCCAAATCTAAACTAGCCGTGGCGCCTATCGTGATACTAGGCTAGCCAATTCACTAAAAATAACATAATGGGTTTCCATTTAATACATAAATTATCCGATATTTCATAATAATTTCTGCTTTTAAGCATTTCAAAATAATAAAAGTGATCAGAACATCTAAACACAGCCCCAACATCTGGAGTCAACCGTCATGAGCATCTAAGAAATAATACAGTTTGATACTAATTATCTACTACAACAAGTCTGGGGACTAAAGTAAAATGACAAAGTAGGAAGGAGAAATGGCAGGCTGCGGACGCTGAGCAACTACCTCACAATCTCTGAACAATGCTCCAAATGGGTAGCTCAACTATTGCTCTGCCCCGATACCTGAATCTGCAAAAAAGGTGCAAGGAGTAACGTGAGTGCGCCAACTCAGTAAGTAACAACCATAACTAAAGACTTGAGTGCAGTGACGAGCATTTAAAATCATGTAAAGCCATATGATAAATAACAATAGAATAAATACATCAAATTTGGAATCTATCCTCCGAAGATTTTCATAAAAATTCCATGTATTCATTTAAAGGCTCGTATAAAACATTTGTTCAGCATTTTCATTAGAGGCTCAATGTACGGAAGAATGAAAACAGTAGTTTCAAAGCAAATGCCAGCCCCTCGTGCACAGTGTCTCTCAAAAATAATGCCTATCGGGCAAGCCTCTCAGTCACTCGTGACTCTACTCTCATAATTCAATGCTCGCACCCAGTACCCAGCACTCAACAGGTGCCATATAACAACCGTTGTGGCGTGCAATCCGATCCATATAGTAACCGCTGCAGCGTGCAACACGATCCATAATAGTAACCGCTGCGCTCACTAGGGATGTACAAACTGCGGAGGGGCTCTTACAACCCAAGAGCTATATCACTGCGGCGTGCAACGCAATCCAATATCTCGCTGCGACGTGCAACCCAATCCACACACACACACACACACACACACACACACACACACATATATATATATATATATAACGTTGCGGCGTGCAACCCGCTCCATACATATATACATATAACGCTGCGGCGTACAACCCGATCCATCACTATCCTCACAATCCGTCTCTCGGCCTCACTCAGTCATCATCCTCACAAGCCACTCGGGAAACTCATTATGAATCACGGGGACTCAGCCCAAAATATCTTTCATTATTTAGAAACAGGATGATAAAACTGGGATAAACAGTGAACATATATAAATCATGACTGAGTTTATATTTTCTAACAGAACAGAATGAGAATAGTAGAATAATACCCCTAAGAGTCCAAACAGGTCGGCACAAGGCCCCAAACATGGCGTATAACCCAAATATAGTATAATCTCTAAAAATACGGGATATCATATGATTTCCAATCAAATATGCGGCTTCATAGTCGCTACGGGACATACCAAGTCACAATCCCTATCGGTGCACGCCCACACGGTCGTCACCTAGCATGTGCGTCACCTCATTTATCAAAACAATACGAAATACCGGGGTTTCATACCCTTAGGTCTAGATTTACAATCGTTACTTACCTCAAATCGGCCAAAATACTAATTTGCGATGCCTTTGACTTTCGAATGGGCCTCCAATTGCTCCTAATCTAACCAAAACCAGATTAATATCATCAATGTATGTTAAAGGAACAAAGCCCACTCGAAAATTATCAATTTTAACAAAATATCCCGAAATAGGCCAAACCCAACCTCCGGGCCCACGTCTCGAAATTTCGATGAAAATCACAAAACTGGAATCCTTATTCTCTTACGAGTCTACCCATATCAAATCCATCGAAATCCGACCTCAAATGACCATTCAAATCCCCAAAATAATTCTCAAACTTTTCTTCCATTTTCCCCAATTTCCTCTTCAGTTTCCAAATGATGAAATTCAAGACTAAATCATGGAATAAAACCAAATATGAGTGATGAATACTTACCCCAATCACTATATTGAAAATCTACTCAAGTTTTGCCTTCTCCCGAGCTCTCTAATGGTTTTTGAGATTTGGACTTAAACCCTCATTTTTGAATATAAAACTTTCTGCCCGGGTGCATTACTCAGTGCGATCGCGGAAATCCGCACGCGATCACGAAGAACAACATGACTCTGCCCAAAATTAACACTACGCGATTGCATAATACCATTCGCGATCGCATTGCTCACGGTTGATTCCCTTACGCGAACACGGAACTGACCTAGGGAACGCGAAGAGGCAACCATCTTGCCTCAACTCAGACCCAACACTACGCGATCGCATGCTCACCTACGCGAACGTGATGCTCCACTTGCGACACCCTATGCGAACGTAGACCCATGTCCACGAACGCGAATAAGAAACAAACCGCCTCAGACCTTCCTTTACGCGATCGCATATTCTCTGCGCGATCGCGATGAAGGGCAGAGACACCAGATGCAGAAATACACCAGCACTGAAATCATAGAGAAATATAGCCCGAAATCGATCTGAAACACGCCCGAGGCCTTCGGGACCTCAACCAATAGTTCTCACAAGTCATAAATGATCACCCGAACTTAGTCGAACCCTCGAAACACCCAAAATATCATCGAAACACCAAGTCAACCCATGATTCAAGCCTAAGAACAAATAAGGAAAGAAAATATCACATGCGAATCAAAATCAGTAAAGGAGATGGAGAGTTTCAAACCCTAAGTAGGGTTCAATCGTCTAAAAATCGAACCAAGAGTGCAAATCGCTCTTTTTGAGCGTATATAGACGAAATAATACCTAAAATCAAAGATTCGAATCATTCTAGTCTAATATCAGAAGTGACACTTGAATAACTTAGGCAAGTACGTAAGTAACACCATAAATGGACGACCAATAATGAGAGAAGATTAATAAGGTAAGTATATCATAGATAGTTTCTATCTTTGGGTTGGAATCAGAGAAGAACCAAGTAGCGGCGACTGGGGTTTCTTAGAGAAGAAGAGGGGATGAAAGGATTTGGTGGCGGCTGGTTTAGAGAAGTGGTATCTAAGGTTAGAGTGAGGGGTTATTAGGAGAAATGGCTGGTATATTATGGGTTGTTAATCATTTAAGATCAACAGCCAATATCGAAATAGGAAACATGGCAAGTTAAATGAAAAGGTCGCGACCGGGTTTAAAAGGGATCGTTTGGTTGGGCTGTTGCAGAAAAAATAATGGGCGTTTTTGGGCCATTAATTTGGTCCGAAATTAGCCTTGTATTAGGTTGTAAATTAAATATGCAATTTTTTTTTAAAATTATTTATAAAAGTAAATCATAAATAATAAAAATATTAATTATGAAGTAAAACTATTGAAAATAATAGCTTAACATTATAAAACATAAAAAAAATGTTATTTTAGCATAAATAATATAATAAATACAATTATGTATCTAATATAGGCTATGAGATCAAAAATTGTGTAAATAGCTCAAAAATGCAAATATAATTATATGAAATGAAGTAAAATATTTAAAAACATATATTTGGGTGTAATAATAAGTTTGGATGATTAATTCATCACAAAACAAATTTCAAAGAATAATTAATAAATATTTAAACAATTTAAATGCAAGAAAATCAATTTTAAAGCCTTAAAAATTATGCAACATTATTAATAAATACTTATATGACTCATGTAAATTGGCGATGATGCAAAAATGATATTTTGAAAGTGTATATGAAATTTATAAAATATGAGGGCAAAATTGGGTATCAACAGCTGCGCCTCTTTACCTGGGAATGATGAAAGAGTTGTCGAGTAAAGAAAATGATGACTAATTTTGTCCGAAATGAGCGTGGATGATGTGTTTTTGAAAAATGAATGGAGGCCGAACCCCTGATTCTTGAGTTGCCTACGTATCCCTGGTATTACGGGAGGTCATGTGTAGTTCTGGATCTAGCGGCGAGCAAAACCGATGGAGTTATTATAAGAGCGATCGTGTGTTTTGAAAGAGGATATTTTGGATATGATAAAGTCGGATAATTTTGGGTGGAGCTATGAATGCGATTTTGAATCTTACGAATGTATAACGCAAATATTTGAGCGGTTACGGGTTAAAAGGTAATTGATTGCTAATCATCGATTACATTTGAGATGATCGAAGGATGTGAACGTTGTGAATGGAAACCGGAGCGAGAATTGCTCTTGTTTTTTGAACGGTTACCTCCCGAGTGTAACGACCTGCCCGGTCGTTTCGTGAAATTAGCCCCGTTTCCTCTGTTTCAGCTTTGTAATATGTTATTTAACCTAATTATGATGTGTGGGATTGGTTGGTTCGAACTCGGAGTGGTCGTGGTGAGAAGTGAGACACTTAGTCTCTTAAATGAGCTTAATAGTTGGAAAAGTCAACCGGGAGTTGACTTATAGGTAAACGACCTCGGAATGTGTATTTTATAGCTCAGATAGCTTCTTTAGGTGATTTTTGAGGTCCGGAGTAGAATTAGGCTTGAATTGGCGAAATTGAGTTTTTGGCAATTTCCGGTCGGCAGTGGAAAATAGGCTCTCGGGGTCGGAATGGAATATCAGAAGTTGAAACAGGCTCGTAGGGTCATTTTGGATGTGTGTGAAAATTTTCAGGTCAATCAGACGTGTTTTTTATGGTTTCGGCATCTTTGGCGAAATTTGGAAGTTTCTAAGTTATTAGGCTTGAATCCGAGGGTGATTTAGCGTTTTGGCATTGTTTTGAGTTGTTCGAAGGCTCGACTAAGTTTGAATGATGTTATGGGATGTGTTGGCATGTTTGGTTGAGGTCCCGAGGGCCTTGGGTGTGTTTTGGGAGATTAACAGATCAAATTTGGATGTTGGAGATTGCAGATTTTTGCTGGTGTTCAGTTCTGGTGTTCTTCTATGCGATCACGAGAGTAAGGATGCGATCACATAGGCTTACCTGGGGCAGCATGAATTATTTTCTATGCGACCACGTTTGGGTGGTCGCGATCGGGTGGGGAGTAGGGTGCGTGCTATGCGAACGCGTAAGGAGCTGAGGCGCGTGAAGGGGCGGCATGGTTGTTCTGTGCGAATACGTGGGCTAGGGCCACGATCGTGTAAGGGTGTTGGGTCAGTGCTTCACGAACGCGTGGCGTTTCACGCAAACGCGAAAGGGCAGCTGGGCAGAATCTTTTAAAAATAAAAAATGAGGGTTTAGTCCATATTTTCAAAACCCATTAGAGAGCTCGGGAGAAGGTGGAATTTGGGAAGATTTTCAGTGGAGCAATTGGGGTAAGTATTCTTCAATCACATATGGGTTAATTCCATGATTTAGTCTTGATTTTCATCATTTAATTTGAGGAATTAGAGTGGAAATTGGGGAAAATGGGAGGAAAGTTTGAGAATTTCCTTTGATGATTTGAGTGGGCAATTGAGGTCGAATTTTGAAGAATTTGATATGGGTAGACTCGTGAGGGAATAAGGGTTCTAGTTTTGTAATTTTTATCGAATTCCGAGACGTGGGCCTGGGGGTCGTGTTTGACCAATTTCGGGATTTTGGGTTAATTTTGATAATTTTTGAAAGAGTTTTCTTCCTTGGCATATAATAATGATATAAATCTGATTTTTGGTAGATTTGGAGCACTCGAAGGCCGAGTCTAGAGGCAAAGGCACTGTGGGCTAGGATTTTAGCCGGTTTTGAGGTAAGTAACATTTCCAAACTTGGTTCTAAGGGTTCGAAAGCCCGAAATGTATGATATATGACTATAATTGAGGTGACGCATATGCCGAGTGACGGGCGTGCGGGCGTGCACCGAGTAATTTGTGGCCTGGCTCATCCCATGGCACCGTCTAGTTGCTATTATGGATTGATATCCGCACTTCTATTAATGTGGTAAATGTGAACATGTTAGAAATAATGTTAAGTACAAATGCTAAGGCTTCACGCCAAAAATGCTGAGACCCGAGTTGTCATTTATTACTGTCTCATTATGTGATTATTTGATTTCATGTACTCAGTCCTATCATAGCATTGTTTAACCAAAAAATGAATTCTTTTGACTAAATCTTAATTTAGGAAAAACTCGGGTTACTGATAATCGAATTAACCAAATAAAGAGTGAATAGCAATAATTTTGAGAGCAAAAGAATAAAAATAGCCTTTTAGTCCCCCAAAATCAGATGATCCCCTTTTCTACATTTCATGTCCCTTTTATAGGGATATTCTCCTAGTACAACGTTTGTATTTCTGTCATAATAGCCTATTTAATGCTTAATTATTGCATTTATGAGGCGTTACAATGATAAATAGTAACTGTTATTTTAGGAGTTATATAACGTACATGACATTGATTGCTGATCTTTGGATCGGCCCATTATTGCGCCCGGATTCGTTATGACCGTGCCTCTTCTTCTTTGATGATCTTTCCGTGGCTAATTTCTTGAATTGATCGTATCTCTTTATCCCGTGTCCACGTGTGATATTCTACTTAGTCCATATGGTTGGCTGAGTTATCCAAAATTTGTACACGTATGAGGCTATATTTTTTACCAATACAGATAGTCCCCCCACTTGCCATGTATTTAGCGTATAATACTTGGTAAGTGGATGTTCATTTATGGTGGGAATATTTTGCCGCCGCTTTACCTCGAAACCTTGTATTCTTTTATGGGCGTATGCATCGCACATCACTTCCATTTAATGCTTCTTCCACGTGCTCGTTTCTGATTGGTTCTGAAATGACCCGGCGCCTTTAGGGCTTTTTGCGGCTGCATCAGTCTCGAAGTGACACTTTTGATTATGACCTTCCATCATTGCCTTTCCAAGTTTCGACGGTTGCCATTAAGTATAAATAGTCTTCTTCCTTTCTTCCTTAGCACGAAAAACTTCTATAACTTAATCTTCTCTTTGTGAAAGAATTTCTTCCTAGATTTTATAAATATGTCTTCCTCAGGCCAACCTGAAAAAGTTATTGATGTTGAAGCTCTGGCTTCTTCTTCTGCTCCGACTAGGAGTCGAAGAGGTGGCCGATTAAGGAGCCTAGGACGTACCTCTATTAGAGGTTCTTCTTCTCCTTCCTCTGCTAGGTCGTTGTTTTCTCCGAGAGGTAGATCTTCTCATTCTATTTCTAGGAGCAAGGATGACTTTCATGAACCCAGAGTTGATGAAATCATTCCTTCAGAGATAATCTTTCTAGAAGTAAGTTCTCCTATTACCGAACAAGCTCATTCTCTGGATAGCATTGAGAAATACGCTACTATCATTACTGTAGGTCACATTCCCGTTGTTCGTAGGGAGTGTTTTTGTGAGTCTAATGTTCCTGTCCTTGTGCCAAGTAGTACTCAAAGGATTATGTCTTTTAAAACGTGTTTTTCTTACGTCTTCACTTACCCTTTCACATTAGGATTTCAGCCTCCTGTTGATCCTGTGATCATAGAGTTTTGTCGCTGCTTTAATATTTGTTTAGGACAAGTTGGTCCCCTAGTATGGTGTGTTGTTGCCTGTTTGGGAGTCCTGGCTTCAAAGGTTTCCGTTCCTTTTACACTTCATCATCTGCTGCATTTATATTCTCCTGCTTTATTCCGCCAAGGGGTTTTTACTCTGGTTGCCCGGAGCAAGACGGTTCTACTAACCCCCGGCGATGATAAAGACAGAAGTTGGTACCTTAGGTACGTGGCTGTTCCCACTGCTGTTTTAGTGGGTGAGAATAATCTTCCTTTCCCTGAGAAGTGGAATCCTGCACGTAAGTACTTTGATTCGCACCTGTTTTATTTGTAATAAAATTTACTTTGTGTTTATAACACCGTATATGTTTTCTTCTTATTTACAGCAACTATGAATGTTGTCGAGAATGTCTCCGACATCCGTGGTTGGGTAGGAAGAATGTTGACTGCTGCTCCTGCCGAGGAAAGATCCTGGAAGTACTTTTCGGCAAAGTACAAGTGGATTGTTAAGACCCATGGTAAGTAGAGTTTCTCTCATTCCTTTCCTTGCTTGAGTTTTTTTTTATTAACTCTTTTCCTTTTTCTGATAGGGTTTTCTACCCGTGGGGCATCTTCATCACTTCCAAGGATGTCTTTATCCCATGCTCAGAGTATTCTGACTAGTGCTTCAGAAAAGAAAACCCTGGATTCCCGCAATGGAGGGGAAGATGAGGGTGAAGAAGAGGGTGCTTTAGTGCACCGGGTGAGAAGAAGGCGGGTAATTTCGGACGACGAGTCTACTCCCGTGCCTCTTTCTTCCGTGTTGGCCATCAGTACTTCTTCTTCTCGAGACCAATCTTAATCTCCATCTCGAGATCCCGCTGAGCGTCTTTTTCATGAAGGGTTTGAAATGGACCCTGATGATATTCCTTTAGCTACCATCTACCCGCATTTTGCTGCTATTTCTGCTCCCCAGGTTACTGCTGTTGTTTCTTCTTCAATTCCTATTACCTCTTCAGTTTCCCCTTCTTCCGTCTCTATTGATGTGCCCGCGACTCTTTTGGCTCCCGGCCCTTCTGTCTCTTCTGCTGCCCCTTCAGTCCCTGCTTCCATGCCTTCTATTATAGAAGGAGGGTCTTCCAGCAGGGGGATGAGAAGGGTCATGATTGAGGTTCCAGCTGGTGGTAGCCTTTTTAAGAAGATTAGCACCGGTGAGCTGGAAATGTGGCTCAAGCCCTTAATTGGCCCTGAGGAAAGAGCCAAACTCGACAGCCATGCATCTCTCACTTGGGCTAATGAGGTGGTGCACAATTCCTTGAAGGTATATACTTAATCTTTTGCACATATGTTGTTTTAATTAACAGTTTAACATTTTTAATTATTTTACTGTTTTTGCAGACACATCTTATTGGTTTGGAGCTTATGAAGAGAATCTCTAATTATGAAAAAGAGTTGCAAGTGCTGCGTGGGCTGGACGATTTTAAAGCACAGTATGAAAGTCTTCAAATAGAGATGGAAGCTTTGGAAGATGAGAGAGATACCTTAAAGGAGCAGCTGAAGATTGTCAAAGGAGAGTTAGCGGTGGAGAGGGCTTCTTCCAGTCAAGCTCATAAAGATAAAGATGTTCTTGAATCTTCTTTTGCCGAACAACTATCAAAAGCCACGGAAGAGGTCCGATATTTGAAGGACTTACTGGGACAAAAAGAAGAATACTCTGGAGAACTCGTGCGTAATCTTTCCCAAGTCCAAGAAGATCTTCGTGAAGCTTTGGCGAAGGCCCAGAATTTGGAGGAGTCAGTCGCACCTTTGAAGGTTGCCCTCGAAGCTGCTGAAGCTGAGTATGACAACTTAAAGACTGAACTTCAGGTGTGGTCGAGAGATTATAATGAGCTTGAAGAGTCAACAGCTGTTGAAGTGAGTTGGGCATATATGAATGCTCGCCATGACACGCTGATGGAGATGAGTCAAGTAGGCTTCGATCTTGATGCTGAGATTGCAAAATCTAAAGAAGCCATAGATAAGACTCAGCAAGGTCTTGACCTTTCTCCAGCTGATGAAGCAGCAGACAACTCTCTGGAAGAATAAACCAACTCTCCTCCTTCTCCTCAAGAATGAAGACTCTTTAGTCATTTCTCTATCTCTTTTTTTATTTATTGGATTGGTGTAATTACTCCCAGCTCCATCGGGAGTAAGTTTGAAATTTCTAAAGTCCTCAACTGACAACTTAGGGGCATCTAAAAAGAATGTAAAAATTACGCGGCTAAGTACTTAGTTTAGTACTTAGTTTATTTAGCCGCTTTTATATCAATGCACTGCTTTCTTTTGAGACTTTGAGAATTTCGAGTCTTAACTCTTTTACTCAAGTCTATTGCTTTTGCTTTCGTGAGGTTTTTGTTCGTACCTTTTAGCTTTGCGTGCTTTACTTTGAACCCTTTTATGATGGGTGTAGTATAAGCTTTTTAGCCTCCGTTTATAAGAGGCGTTGTTTATGATTCAGGGCCCTTTTAATATTTTAATGAAGAAGACGTCTCAACTTCATTGATAATGCAATAGGGTGATAGGGATTTTCACATGTTTAAGAATGTTTTTGTGAGAGGTTTTTGCTTGAACTTTCACAACATTTTGCATGTGTTACGTTTGTCATATAAAACTCATGTTGCAACTGTTTTGTTTTAACAGATTTAATAATCATTTGTATTTCGTAACTGTTTTTAGTAGATAACAGTGTTTTCGAATTAATACAAGGAAGTAACTGTTTTTCATTAGTAACAGTTTTCGTAAGTATTGGGTTTTTTCCCATGACTGTTTTATTTGCAACAATTGTAAGTACGAGAGAAATGTATTGTAATCCGTAACTTTTTTATTTGATAACAGTTTTGAGAATATATACAAGGGTTTTGATCTTTAATCCGTAACTGTTTTTATTTGACTAACAGTTTTCTACTTGAGTACAAAGATTTCGTAACTGTTTTGATTATAACAGTTTTGGCTAAGTACAATGATGATGATCTTCTATCCCTAACTGTTTTAGATATAATAGTTTTTTGTATAAGAGATGTACATTTCTTCTTCGTAGCTATCATTTTGCCTTCTAACCTGAACATGGTTCGAGGGTTTTCAGAGTAGGCAATGCTTGTGCTGGAGTCTTCAGTTCTTTTGTTCGTGTCACTTGACTTGTTGGGTGAATGGTTTTTTAGGCTCGAGCATTCTGACTTTTGGTAGTCTTTGCTTCTTCTTGGCCGTCCATGTTATATAGTCCCCCAAGTGTTTGAGTATTGAAGAATGAGATCTCGAGCACTTGATTATTCCTTCCTTGTGGTCCTTTCCCTGAAAAAGGAAAACATTCCGGACTCGAAGGTATATATCTTTTTAGATGACGACTGCTTAACCCTTTAAAATATCCATCAGAAAGTGTAACCCTAGACCGAGAATTATGTTTTTTCCTCGCGTCTTTGCAGGTCTAATGCCATCATTTGGTGATGGGTTAGCTTTTTGCCTATCATCTAATAACGTTAGTAAAATTTTAAATATTCGAAGATAAAATTTAACATGTGATACCTGACCGTGGGTACTTCTTTTGCTCAGAAATAGTATTTCTTCAGGTGGATGGCATTCCAACTTGTTGGTAAAATCCTGCCGTCCATGGCTTCCAATTCGTACGCGCCTTTTCCTGCTATTCCTCGGATCTTATAGGGGCCTTCCCAATTAGGATTTAGTTTACCAGTTCCTGCTTCCTTTGTTGATTGGAAGACCTTTTTGAGTACAAAGTCCCCAATTTTAAAATACCTGAGGTGAGCTTTGCGGTTGTAGTATCGTTCTATGATTTGTTTTTAAGATGCCATCCGTATTAAGGCCGCATCTCTTCGTGATTCGAGTAGGTCTATATTAGTTTGGAGTTCGACATCATTCCTTTGTTCCTTAGCTGTTGTTACTCTAAGACTTGGTTCGCCAATTTCCACGGGTATTAACGCTTCAGAGCCATAAACAAGT